>JAQZBX010007922.1:0-49272 GCA_029593785.1 Cabassous unicinctus | reverse complement strand
CTCATTCTCCTTTGAGTTTTGTAGCACTATCCTGGTCTGCTGGCCCCCAAAGCTGGTCCCTCAGATACCTTTTAGCTTTTTCTCTGTTGTTTTTGTGAGAGCATGAGCTATGCCTCTTAGTCTGACAGCCTCTTCTCATATTCTCCCAATATATTTTTAATTGGGGACAAGGAGCATAGGAAAGAGACATAAGGTTAAAAAAAATACAAGAAATATTGGCTAAAATTTTCCAAAATTGACAAACAATATAGAACTCTACATTCAAAAAGTTCAGCAAATCCAAAACAAGTTAAGTATAAATAAAGTCACAGCTAGGCACACTATAGTGGAACTACAAAAATGAAAGCCAAACCAATATATATCTCTATCTATCTATCTATCTATCTATCTATCTATCTATCTATCTATATTACAACAACCAGAGATGTAAAATACATTATCTTTAAATAAACACCAAAATTGTAATGATTTTTCAACAGAAATTACGGAAACCAAAGAAAGCAGAACTCACTATTTTAAATACTTAAAGAATTCCAACTCAGAATGCCATAAGCAGGTAAAATCCACAAAAATAAAGGTTAAATATATTTTAGATATAAACAGGTGAAAGAGTTCTTAGCCAGCAGATCTGTACTAAAAGAAGAAAAATAATCACAAATGTGACTGTGAAAGCAAAGTATAAAGAGTATCAGAAAGAGGAAACATTAAAATTGTATATAAATGAATATTAATAGTTTAAATTAACATTATCATTAACATATAATATTGGGTTCAAAATTCATGTAGAGTTTAAATATATGAAAACAAGAGCACAAAAGGTGGGAATGAAGAATTACAAAAAATATATGTAAAATCACACCCACTTAGAGAATAAGTAAAATACTAATTTATAGTTAGACATAATAAAAGAAGTATTCACTCAATAATTACAAGGATAAACACTAAAAAATTAATAAAAATCTCTATAACCATGAAGACAATAGAGCAGAATAGATAAAAATATAATTTAAAATATATGATCAATACTAAAAGCAAGTAAGGGAAAAATAGAACAAATAGGGAAATATGATTATGATAATGTGGTTGAGTAATGTCTCTCTCTCTTTATATGTGTGTGTGAGCATATGTGTATGTATATAACATTAAATCTAATAGAAAAAAAACATAGAAAAACACTTTTAAAAAGGACACAGATAGATATATACCATGCAAAAGCTAAGGGAAAAAAAAATACTAATGAAGCTGTTTAATATCAGATGAAGTGGACTTAAAAAAAAGTATTATAAGAAAATAAAGGTCCATTCACAATGACAGAAAGATACATATTTTTAAGGTTTGGTAACCATGATCAGCTAACTTTGTCATATATGTAACACTACATCTGACACCTGCAGAATATCCATTATTTCATATGAATATGGAATATTTCTCAAAGGACACCAAGCAAATAAACTTCAAATATTTCTAATCCATGCAGATGAGGTCTCTGACCAGAGTTTCAAACTAGAGTTCAATAATAGAAAGATATTTACAAAGTCATCAAATATTTGACAATCATACAGCACACTTTTAAATAATCAAAGATCAAATGCAAAAAAAGTCACAAAGGAAATCTGACTATTTAGATATGAAATTTAACAAAAATTTGACTTTCAAAACTTGTGCCTTGTAGCTAAAACAGTAGAGGGATATTTATACATTTAAATGTATATACATATGTGTATATATATATATATATATATATGAGCAAATCTGTAATCCAAGCTTGCACCTCAAAGGACTAGAGATAATAACAGAAAAGTAAAACCAAAGACTATAAAGAGGAATAAAAAAATTCAGTGTCCTATTCAGCCAAAATATTGATAAAAAAATCAGTAAATGTCCTCAAAATAATTTATGATCAATTGGAAATCATAAAGAAAGAAAACTCTTAATCAAAATATGTCTTGTCTACTTAGAATATACTTTATAAAATAAATAAATCTGAGGAAAATAAATATTTTCATAAATAATCAAACAATTATTTCTAATTTAATCTATAAATTCAGTAAACACATTAAATTCCAAACACAAATTATAACACATAAAAATGATTACAGTATTTCTCTGGAAAAAGAGAACTCTGCCTTGAGCAAAAAAAGTTAATATGAAAATTAAGCACTTTGTGAAGGACATATTATTCTTAGATTTTTTGTTTGCATGTTATATCTTTTTCATTCTTCTACCTTCAATCTATTTATATCTCTGAATACAAAGTATTTCTCCCATGAATATATATATTGGATCTTCTTTTTAAATCCAGTCTGAAAACATCAGTTTTTTAATTGTATGATTTAATCTATTACCTTCAATCTTACTGATATGATTCAATTTAAATCTGCCATTTTGTTTTGCTTTTCTGCAAGTATCATGTCTTTTTTTTTTTCATTGTTTTCCCTCTATTCTTCCTTTCCTGCCTTGTTTGGTATTCAGTGGATATTTTCTTGTGTAACATTTTAATTTCTTCAATGGTTTTTAAATTACACATTTCATTTATTTTTAAGTGGTTGCTCTAGAGCTTATAATACATATTTTAACTTATTAGAATCTGCTTCAGATTTTTCCTACTTAGTTCCAGTGAAACAGAAAAACTATTCTTATATAACTTGCTTGTCCTCTTTTTTGTTACACATCTCACATCTAGGTATAGTACAAACCTGATAATACACTGTTATAATTGCTACTTTGTATAATCTTACATTTTTAAGATTCTCAGGGAAGAAAGGAAAACACGATATATTATAAAATTTGTTACATTAACCTTCTTATCATTTATACTCTATACTCCTCTTGATTTCTTCCTCTGGATTTCATTTACCACCTGGTATTATTTATTTACTTCAGTACTGCTTTGTTTCCACTCACTCACTGCCTTTGAGCTGTAATTGTCAGATACATTATATTTCTATATATTGTATGTCCAACAATGAGATTATATACATATTGTTTTATGCCATTGGTTTTTAAATTAGTGAAGAGAATACACCATTTTAATGTCTTTTATAATTTTCTACACAATTACCTTTACTGTCATTCTTTTTTTAAAAGGTGGATTTTAATTACTGTGTGATGTCACTTGAACTGAGATTGAAGAACTTTCTGTAGTGTTTCTTATAAGGCAGGTTTGCTAACAATAAACTCTCAGGTTTTGTTTATTTGAGAATACTTTGATTTCACCTTCATTTTGAAAGATCATTTTGCTGGATATAATTTCTTGGTTCACTGTGTTTTGTTCTGTTTTGTTTTGTTTTTAAACTGTCTTCTGGTTTCCATTGTTTCTGATTTGAATTCAGCTTTTAATCTTATTGCGGTTCCCCTGTATGTGAGTTTTTTGTCTCTTGCTGCTCACGATTTTCCATCTTTCTGCTCTCTGTTCTTAAAATTGGATAATTTCTTTTCATTCTATATGAAAGTTTGCTGATTCTTCTGCCAACTCAAAACTATTGTTGAACACCTCTAGTGAATTTTTCATCTTGGTTACTTTATCTTTCAACTCCAGAATTTCCATTTGGTCCTTTTCATAATTTCTTTAACTTTACTGATATTTTATATTTGATTAAACACTGCTGTAATATCTTCCTTTGCTACTTTTTCTTTTTTTACAAAAGATACTAGATTACATAAATGCTACACAAAAAATATAGGGATTCCCATAAGCCCCACCTCTCACACCTCCCACAACCTCCCACATAAACATCCTTCATTAGTTTGGCACATGAATTGCAACTGATAAACACATCCCGGGGCTTTGCCATTAAGCATGGACCATAGTTCACATTGTAGACCACACTCTTTCCCACACAGTTCTGCACGTTATATGATGATATAAAATGCCCTATATCTGTCATTGCAATGTCACTCAGGACAATTCCCAAGTCCCAAAAAAGCCCTGTACTACCACTGCTTTTCCCTCTCCCTGCCCCCAGAGCCTCCAGTGGTCACTTCCTCTACATCAGTATTGTAATTTCTTCCATTGCTTGAATCACAATATGTCTATAGTAGAATATCAGTAAGTCCAAGCTAGTCCATAGCTCTTCCCCCCATCCTGAGGAGTCTGGGATGGTGATGTCCACTCCACCTCCAATTGAGAGGGGCTTATATCCCATTGGGAAGATAGATGGGATTGTCTTGCCTGCAGCTGCAGACTCTCTCCCTTCCCTGGGACAGCCGTTGTCCATCATTATCTCCCCACCAATT
Source organism: Cabassous unicinctus (assembly GCA_029593785.1). NCBI lineage: Eukaryota > Metazoa > Chordata > Mammalia > Cingulata > Chlamyphoridae > Cabassous > Cabassous unicinctus. The sequence goes on along the minus strand of JAQZBX010007922.1, from coordinate 45,036 downwards.
GTCCTGTGTGAGTCCAATGAGCTGTAGAGTATGAGTTGTTGCTCCATCGAGGTTCTGGGCCCAGCTGGCACATGGACAGCCCAAAGACTCAAGTCTCTGGACATACACCTAAAAACTCCAGCACCAAGTATAGGTTTAAATAGAAGGGACAGATGAGCCATGTGCAGGGAAGACATAGTTGAATGCAACTCTTGTCACTTTCAGGAGCACAAACTCCAAAGTAGGGCCCACTGACAAGGCACCAAACTCTGGAGCTATCCGCCCTGACATAGGACCTGGGTGTCTCCAGATCCCTCAGGAACCCCACTACTTGAGGTGATATCCACTTTGGAATTCTATGAGATCCAACTGAGATGTGCATAAGCGTCACCTCTGGGATGACCTCCCGACTCATTTTGAAGTCTCTTAGCCATATAAACTCATTTGTCTTTACCTTTTCCTCCTTTTATTCAAGGTCTTTTTCTAGTTGCATTGCCATTTAGCACTTGACAGCAATCCCTCAGTGCCAGGAAGGCTCATCCCTGAGAAGACATATCCCATGCCAGGAGGAAGGTAATGCATTCATATGCTGAGTTTAGCTTAGAGAGAGGCCACATTTGAGCAACAAGGAGGCTCTCAGGAGGCAACTCTTAGGCACCCCATAACAATAAGCTAAGTTTCAATTTCAAGAGCAAAAACTCACAAAGCTAGTCATCAATATCAAGAGCCCATCAGTGGATCACCCTCCTTCACCAGTCACTGCCCCTGCACTTGGGGAACTGTTGCTGCTCCCTTAGAGAATGTGGCAGAGCTCTCCAGGGTGGGAATTCAGTATTCTCTCATTTATTGAGTAATTCTCCACCCACTGTGACAATGCCCGTGAACATTTGAACATTTTTATATACCTTATAATTATGCTTAGGTGAACTTCTTCCCATGCATCCCCCATCCCTGACACCCAACATCAACGATACTCCCCTGCTCCAGTTCTTTAAGTGTGGTTTCCTTTAGTTCCTTAAACATTTACTATAGCTTTGTTAAAGAAGTTGTTAAATTTACCATCTGGTTCCTTCAAAGCAATTTTTCTTGCCTCTTTTCTTTTTCTGTGCATGAGGCATGCATTATTCTTGAAAGTCTTTTGTTGTTGTTGTTGCTTGCTTTTCTGTTTATTTATTTAGTGGATTTGGATGAACTAATATTCAGAAGTTTATTTTCCACTCAGTGTGCAGCTTCTGATGTCCCTGTTAAGAATTTCCCCTCTTTTTAAATCTCTTTATCCTGAGTGCACATAAACTAATTATTGTTCAAAGGTTTTATTTAACCTGGTTTAGCTACTTGGTATTTTACCCATTATCATTTGGATGTGTATGTGCAGCTTGGGAGCTGTTACCCACAGTTGGGAGTTCATAAGTTTTAGCCCCTTGTTCAACCAGGGACTAGTACCATGGAGATTCCATCTCTAATTGCTCCTTAAATGATACAACTTTGATTTCTCAGTCTGAGACGAGTATGATAGCATGATTTTAATTTTAAGCTTAGCTATCTAGGAGTCACCCATTGGTCATAGTGTCTTGTTTTCAGTAAATATTTGGTCATATATGATGTTTAAGCTCCTTGTGCCAGTGATTCTTTTGCCCTCTGGTGATGGGTCTGTGTGTGGCTTTGGGCACAGTCTTCCTGAATTCCAGATTTGACTATGATCCCAGGAGGTCTTCTTAGATATCTCTTTCCTTAGTTCTACACAAGGAAACCTCACATTATAGAACCTTTCCCTGAAGAACAAACTGGGGCTCTACTATTCCTGGTCTCCTGCATACTTGGCTTGGTGATAAAACTGAAACTTGTGCCAGAATCCCAAAACAGGGTGAGAAGTGATGAGAAACACTGCTGGTAGCCTGCAATTCCCAGGTGAATCCATACCTCCAGACCAGGATCTGAGAACAAAGGCAGCCCCTGTTCAGAAGGGAGGCTACACCTTCCCAGAGTAAAGTACCTTGGGTAAAGTTTTGGCAAGAAACTGCTAGGGTGGGCATTAAATAATGGAGAAATTTATGGCTCAAATGTCAAAACTATTACTGTCATTACCAATATTTATTATATTTTCTTGAATGAATATTTCTTCATTTGCTGCATGCCCTTAGAACAAGTTCCATGTTGTGTAACTTGACAAGCTGCAGTGAAAAATATCATACAATGAGTTTGCTTAAACAGGAAGAAATTATTGATACACAGATTTAGAGGTTAGAAGCCCAAAATCAAGGCATCAGCAAAGCCATGGTTTCTCCCCAAAGTCTAGCTTTCTGGTGGTAGCTTGCCACAATCCTTGGGGTTTCTTAGTTTGATACTCTTCCTCCTGTAACTTGGTTATAGCAGTCTCCTCACATTTGTTCTTCTAGCTTCTGCAGACTTATGACTTCTGGCTCATCTAGCTATATCAGAATTTCCTCTCTTAATAAAGCCTAGCAATAGTCCTATACTAGCAAATAATTGCAAACCAAAACCAACAACATTTTTAAAATAATATTCAATAGACCAAGTGGGATTTATCCCAGAAATACGTGGGTGATTTAATATACAGAAATCAAACAATGTAACCAAAAACATAAATAGATTAAAGAAAAAAAACACATGATTATCTCAATAGATACAGACAAGGTATTTGACAAAATCCAACATCCTTTATTAATAAAAAACATTCAGAAGTCTAGGAATAGAAGGGAACTTTTCAACATGATAAGGGCCATTTATGAAAAATACACAGGCAATATACTCAATGATGAAAGACTTAAAGCCTTTCTCTTAAGGTCAAGAATAGGACAAGGATGCTCTCTTTCACAACTGATATTCAATAGTGTTTTAGCTTCTTGGTGGCTCCAGCAAATACCATGAAATGGGCTAGCTTAAACAATGGAAATGCATTAGTTTAGAGATTTTAGGCAGAAAATAAGCAAATCAAGGCATCATCAAGGCAATCATCAAGGTGATCCTTTCTTCCTGAAGACCAGCTGCTGGCAGTCGTTAGATCCTCTGTCAAATGGCAAAGTGCATGACGGTTTCTACTGGTCTCTCCCTTCTTTTCTGGGCTTCATTGATTTCAGCTTCTTGCTTCTGTGGCTTTTTATCTCTGTATTCATTCCATTTATAAAGGACTTCAATAATAGGATTAAGATCCATCTTGAATGAGGTGGGTCACATCTTAATTGAAGTAGCATCATCCCAAAGTCCTACATACAATGGTTGCACACTTACAGGAATGGGTTAAATTTAAGAACATGCTTTTTCTGGGGTACACACAGCTTCACTCCACCACCAATATTGTACTAAAAGTTCTAGCCAGAGCAATTTGGCAAGAACAGGAAATAAAAGATATCCAATTTGTCAAGGAAGAAGTAACACTGTCTCTATTTGCAGATAACATGATCTTATATATAGAAATCAAATGGCATCTACAATAAAACAACTAGAGCTAATAAGAAATTTCAACAAAGTGACAGGATACTAGATCAACTCTCAAAATTCAATTGTGTTTCACTACTTTAACAATGAACAATCTGAAGAGGAAATTAATAAAATTTCATTTATTGTAACTGAAAATTTAAAATATCTAAGGATAATTTTATATATGACTGTAAAAGACTTGTACACTGAAAATTACAAAACAATACTGAGAAAAATTAAAGAAGACATAAAGGGCAAGACACCCCATGTTCATGGATTTAGAAACATAATGTTACGATGTCAAAGTGACCTAAAATAATCTACAAATTCAAAACAGATCCTTTCAAAATCACAGAAGTCACTTTTGCAGAAATGGAAAATACAATCCTCAAATTTATAGGAAACCCCAAGGGTCTTTAAATAACCAAACAATTTTGAAAAAGAAGAGGAAAGTCAGAAGACTCAAACTTCCTAATTTCAAAATTTATCTCAAAACTACAGTAATAAAAACTGTTTAGTACTTGCATAAAGGTAGACAAACAGACCAATGGAACAAAACTGAAAGTTCAGAAATAGAACCACACATCTATTGCAAATTAATATTTGACAAGTATGTTATCTACATGCAATCAGAGAGAATAGTCTCTTCAATAAATAGCTTTGGAAAAACTGGATGCCATAAGCATCAAAAGGATGAAGTTAGACCTCTATATCACAACATATACAAAATTTAACTCAAAATGGATCAAGGACCTTAATAAAAGAGCTAAAACTACAAAACTCTTAGAAAATAACAGAGAGGCAAATCTTCATTATCTGAGATATAGCAATTAATTCTTACCTAATGACACCAAAAGCACAAGCAACAAAAACAACAACAACAAAAAAAAACAATAGGAAAATTCAATTAATTTTTTTTTAAATTGTGGGAGTTACAGGAAGATGACATTGGAGAAGGCAGGCAGAGCTCAACTCTGTCACAAAAACAGAAAGTGCCAAAAGCTGTCCAATGGACCTGCTTTGGGTATCAGTACCAGGACAGTGCTGTCCAACTCCCAGGAGGGCAAGGGGTGGAGAGACAAAGAACCCAAAACAACCAAAGTGAGTCACTGAACCCTGGCAGGGAAGCCAGGAAGAGCACCATCCCCCACCTCAAGATATTAAGCCTAGATAAAACCCCTGACTCATAGCACCTGACTGAGAAGGAAACAGGCATCCTCCTCCCTGGAAAGAGGGAGGGTGCTATGGAGGGCAGAGAATGGTTTCTCTTCAGTGAATTAGGGCAGCAGAGCTGATGTTGAATCTTGGGTTAGCTTAGACCAGAAACACAGGCAAACAGAGATTAAAAGAAATGCTTCTTTTAACTAATAGGCGATATCTGCTGGAAGGACAGGAACCTACAAGGAGAAAAACTTCTTTTATTTCTCTTAACCCAAATACCAAGAGAGAAATTCTGTACCTCATTACTGAGTCCTTGGCCTGATTTTGATAACTTGAGCTGGCAACTTTAAAGACTCAGAATAAGTTGAAACCGAAATCAAAGAAAAGCCATAGAGGAAAAATAAATAAATAAATAAAAAATACTGGCAAAAGAGACAAATTGACCATTAGAGTAAACTCACCAACACATTCAGCTGTGTAGATATTAGTAAAATATTACAAATCATACTAGGAAACAGGAAGACATGGCCCAGCCAAAGGAACAAACAAAATATCCTGACAAGGTAAGGATTTAAGACAACTAATCATACAATGATAGATATGGGCCATTACATATCTTGCCATAATCTACAAAATTGTGCAGGAGAGAGTGTAAACTACAATATAAACTATAATTCATGTTTAGTGGCAATGCTCCAAAATGTTTTCATCAGTTGTAACGAATGTACCACAATAATGAAAGAGGTTAATGTGGGAAAATGTGGAAGGTGTAGGAAGCAGAGCATATGGGAATCCCCTATATTTTTATGTAATATTTATGTAATCTAAATACTTTTTAATTTAAAAATATATTAAAAAATAAAGTATCACAGCAGAAAAAAAAAAAGAGAGCTAATCAAAGATAATCACACAACTCTCCTAAATCAATTCAAAGAACTGAAGAAAAATATGACTAAAGAGAAAAAAAAATTATTAAGAAGATATTGGGTAAACATGAAGAACAATTTGAAAGTTTATAAAGAAAACTAATGGAGCTTATGGGAATGAAGGCACAATGGATGAGATAAAAAAATATATTACAGGCACATAACAGCAGATTTGAATTGATTGAACACAGAATTAGTGATTTTAAGGACAGAACATCTGAACTGGAAAAAACAGGAGAATGGAAAGAAAATAGAAAGAAAGAAAAAAAAAAAAAGGAACAGGGTCTCAGGGAATTGAATGACAAAGTGAAACACCCACATATCTGTTTTCAGTGTCCCAAAAGGAGAAGAGAATGAAAAATGGCCAAAAAAATTTTGAGGAATAATGACTGAAAACTTCCCAACTCTTATGAAAGACATAAATATCAATATCTGAGAAGGACAACACACCCCAAACAGAATAAATCTGAATAGAACTATTCAGAAAAACCTACTATTCAGAATAGCAAATATCCAGAGATAAATAGAGGATACTGAAATAGCAAGAGAAAATCAAATCATCACATACAAGGGAACCTCGATAAGGTTAAGTGCCGACTTCTCATCAGAAACCATGGAGGTGAGAAGAATGTGATATGATGTATTTAAGGTATTGAAAAGGCAAAACTACCAGCCAATAATTCTGTATCTGGAAAAGCTGTCATCCAAAAATGAGGGTGTTTAAATAAATTTTCACAGACAAACAAGAACTGAGAGAATATGTTATCAAAAGACCAGAATTACAAGAGATAGTAAAGGGAGTGCTGAAGCATGAAAGGAATAAACAAGGGCGAGAGACTTGTAGAAGAGTGTAGAAGTGAAGATTATTAGAAGTATAAATTAAGAGGTTGTATTAGTCAGGGTTTTCTCAGGAAACAGAATCAAGAGGAGATATCTGTCAAAAATATAAGATTTTAAAAGAGTCTCTCATGCAACTGTGGAGATGCACAAGTCCAGGTTCCCCAGGCAGGCTGCAAACCAGGGGCTCTGATGAAAGTCCAATGAAAGGTCCTTGATGAGTTTCTGGGAGAAGTTGGCTGTCCAAAGATGAGCTGGGAAATTCTCTCCGGATGTTGAAATCACTTCCTGTTTTAAGGCATTCAACTGATTGAATAAAAGTGTCATCCATTGCTGATGCAATCCCCCTGATTGATGCAGATGGAATTAGCCATCCACATAGTAAACTCACTGGTGATCGAAGTCCATAACTGCTCTTGTATTACAATTAGCTCAGTGCTTGCTGGACCAAACACCTGGACATAATTACCTGGCTGAGTTGACACATTAACCTAACCATCACAGTCCAGCCCTTGTCAACTCAGCAACCATACACATTACCTTAAACCATACATATTCTCTAAGTAAAAACAATAACAGACAAGCATACATAAATATTTCCACCTAACAATGTTCAACTTGCCTGCGTACAACTGGAAATGCATTAAATCCCTACAGAATAGGGTGCAAGTCCTTGGGTAATATTCATTCTTAAACTTGACATCCTTAAATATTATGACATGAAATTAATACAAGTTTTCATTTGATAGGGGAAAAGGTTGGGGAAGAAAACAAAGAAATTTGTTTTGTGTACATATACAATCGTGCTCATAACAAAACAAGGAAGAAGGGTTAATGACTATTGCATTCCTCGTTTCTGTAACTGGTCACGTGGTCGAAGTTCATATTTATCACTACCTTCTTTCACCACTCATTCCATGTTCCCATTACCCTCAGCAAGCACTTCAGCTGTCCATGGTTCTTTGCCTGGTGGGGTCACCCAAGCTTTCACTCCCAAAGATTCTGGGCCATTGTTAGTCCTGCTTGTATTGGTTTGTTACAATTTTGCATTTACTTTAATCACAGAGCATGGCAGTACTAGAAGACATCCTAGAGGATCTCCTGCAGCCCAGGCAAACTCTTCTTAACTGCCATTATGTTAAGAGGGTGGATGTTCCTATCCTATCCTTCTGGGAGTGTTTTGCCTACCCAAGGTGCAGAGAGGATGAGTTTGCCCCAGAAGTTGAAGAGGGTCAATGGTCTCACCTTATGTTCAGGAAGAGTTTTGCTGCGCCAGGGTACAGGGAGGGTGGAGCACATTCCTCGAAGTTTAAAGCAGTTAAGGCCAGCACCCATAGGCCTGAGAAGGGTGCTCCTGTCTCCCATGGATTAGAGAAGGCCAGGTGGTCAACCCATTGCTCTGAGAGGGTTGAGCCTTTATGCCAAAGATTAGAGAAGGCCAGGTGGTCAACTCGCTGCTCTGAGAGGGTTGAGCCTGTATGCCAAAGGTTAAGCAGAATGTTGTCTTCACCTCATTATACTAGGAGCGCTAAGACTGTAATCCAAATATTGGGTTAGGTGTGGCAATCACCCCAACACTCTTGGAGAATGAGGTCTGGAGCTTGGTTGACACCCAGATGCTTGATGAAGGTGGAACCAAGAAAATGGCCATTGGGCAAGCCTGTGGAAAGGGTGGGTCCCCATGTGGCCCCAATGAGAAGTAACCATTGTCTTAAGAATGACTCTCAGGCTTTGAAATAGAATGGAGGATGCTCTGCTGGTTTACTGAACTGTAGAGGACATGACTCATGTTTCCCTCCCAATTTCTCCTTATGATAATGAAAATGTTTTTAGCTTTTGTCTTTCCATTTGTGTATTGGAAGCAGTTTAATGATTTTCTAAGTTTCAGAGATCTACAGCAGATGAGACTTTGCCTCACGATGAACTGTATTTCTTTAAACTGATTATGATATGATTTTATACTTGCATTGTTACTGATTTAAGTTTTTTTTTAATATTGTAATGTATTTTTGGAATTCAGAGGGTGGAGTGTAGCAGTTTGGCAGTTTGATGAAGTTATGAAATCAAAAAATAGATATTGGATTATGCTTGTAAATTGGTCTGTTAATCTGGGCATGATTAAGTTATGATTAAGGCATTGACTGGGCCACATCAGTAGGGTGTTGAGCCCCACCCTTGGTGGGTGGGGTCTCGAAGATAAAAGACATGGCAAAGGACAGTGTTGGAGCAGTTTTGAGTTGGAGTTGTGATGCAGAGTCTTGAGCTGGAGTCCTGGCAAGTAGTGTACCGAGAAGCTTGGTCCTGAGGAAAGAGAGAAGGCCCTGAGAAGAGAAGCAAGCCATTTGCCTGATAGTCTACAGCTGGCCTTGTGGCACAAAGCAAGCCTGAGCCCAAAGAGAGGCAATCCCCAGGAAGAGAGTAAACCAAGGAGCCTGAACTCTGACAAACGTCTGCAGCTGTCATGGTCTAACACATGGCAACAGACTGCGATGAAGGAAGAAACTTATGCTTTATTGCCTGCTAACTGTAAGCTTCTACCCCAAATAAATACCCTTTTTAAAGACCAACAGATTTCTGGTATTTTGCATCAGCACCCTTTTGGCTGACTAATACAGAGGTAAAAAGACAGACAGTAGTAAGATATGACAATGGAAAGCCAAATGATAAAATGCATGAAATAAGCAATGCCTTTACAGTAATAATATTAAATATTAATGGTTTGAATTCCCCAATTAAAAGAGGTAGATTGATAGAAAAGAAAGAAATATAAATCAGTCATCTCTATGTTGTCTACAAGAAACTCACCTCAACGTAAGGACACAACCATGTTGAAAGTTAAAATTTGGAAAACGACATTCCACACAAATAGTAATCGAAAGAGATCATGAGTAGTGATACTAATATCAGACAAAATAGATTTTAAATGCAAAACTGTTATAAGGGAGAGTAGATCAACATATGTTAATAAATGGGGCTATTCACCAAGAAGAAATACCTGTAATAAATATTTATGTATCTACCTTGGGTGCTTGAAAGTACATGAGGCACACACTGGCAAAACTGAAGGAAGAAATATATGTCTCTACAATAATAGTTGGAGACTTCAACACAACACTCTCAGTATTGAATAGAATATCTGGATAGAAAATAAATAAAGAAACAAAGACCTTGAATAATATGATAAATGAACTAGACCTAACATACATTTGTAGAGTATTACACTCCAAAACAGCAAGATATACATTCTTTCAAGTGCTCATGAATCCTTCTCCAAGATAGACCATATGCTGGGTAACAAGACAAGTCTCAATCAATTTTAAAATACTAAAATTATACAAAAAACTTTCTTTGGTCATAATGGAAGGAAGCTGGAAATGAATAATGGACAAAAAGAGGAATAGTTATAAATGTATGTAGATTAATAACACAGTATTAAATAATCAGAGGGTGAAAAAAGAAATTGCAAGAGAATTCAGTCAGTATTTTGAGATGAATGAAAATAAAAACACAACATATCAAAACCTATGGGACACCACAAAGTCAGTACTGAGAGGCAAATTTATTGCCATCAATGCTTAAATTAAAAAAAGAAAGAGCTAAAATTGAAGACCTAACTGTACACCAGGAGGATCTAGAAAAAGAAAAGCAAACTAATCTCAAACCAAGCCAAAGGGAAGAGATAGCAAAAATCAGAGCAGAAATAAATGAAATTGAGGACAAAAAAAATGAGAGAGAATCAAAAAATATATAAGGGAAACAGATGTGGCTCATGTGATTAAGATCCTGCCTACCACATGGGACGTCCCTGACTCGGTTCCCAGTGCCTCCTAAAGAAGACAGCAATCTGGCAGCCACAGCCAGCTGATGTAACAAGAGACACAAGAAGGAAAACATAATAAGAGACACAACAAAGCAGGGAGCAGAGGTTCCCAGTGCCTCCTAAAGAGGACGAGCAAGACAGCAAGCTGATGCGATGGGCAGGCATGGTAAAGATGCAATGAGACACAAGAAAAAAGAAAAAAACAATGAGAGACACAACAAAGCAGGGAAATGGAGGTGGCTCAAAGAATTAGGCACCTCTCTCCCATATTGGAGGTCCCAGATTTGGTTTCCGGTGTCTTCTGAGGAAACAAGGAAGACAGACAAAGCAAGTGCAAACAACAAGAGGGTGGGGAGAAATAAATAAATTAAATCTTAAAACAACAACAACAAAAACCCTATAAGTTGCCTCTTTGAAAAGATCAACAAAATTGACAAACCTTAGCTAGACTGACAAAGAAAAAAAGAGAGAAGATGCAAATAAATAAAATCAGAAATGAGAAAGGGGACATTACCACTGGCCAAGCAGAAATAAGAGAGATCAACTTTACATCAAAAAACTAGACAATGTAGAAGAGATGGACAAGTTCCTAGAAACACATGAACCACCTACACTGACCCTAGAAGAAATAGAAGACCTCAATAAACTAGTCACAAGTGAAGAGATTGAAGCATTCATCAAAAACCTCCCAAGGATGAAAATTCCAGGACCTGATGGCTTCACAAGTGAATTCTACCAATCATTTAAAGATGATCTAATACTAATCTTGCTCAAGCTCTTCCAAAAAATTGAACATGAAAAATTCTACAAAGCTCATTCTATGAAGCAAACATCAACCGAATATCAAAACCAGATAAAGACAGTATGAAAAAAGAAAATTATAGACCAATATCTCTAATGAATATAGATGCAAATATCCTCAGCAAAATACTTGCAAACTAAATGCAAAAGCACATTCATAGAATTATCCAACACAATCAATTGGGATATATCTTAGGTATGCAAAGTTGTTCCAATGCAAGAAAATCAATTAGTGTAATAAGCCATATTAATAAATTGAAGAAGACAAAACACATGCTCCTATCAAATGATGCAGAAAAGGCATTTGACAAAGTGCAGCATCCATTCTTGATAAAAAAATCTCCAGAAAATGGAAATAGAAGGAAGCATTTTCAATATGGTAAAGTGAATATATAAATATATGAAAATATATGAAAAACACAGCTAGCACTATCCTCAATGATGAAAGACAGAAAGCTTTCCTACTGAAATCAGGAACAAGGCAAGGATGCCCACTGTCAGCATTGTTATTCAATATTGTGCTAGAATTTCTAGATAGAGTAACTAAGCTAAAGAATTAAAAGGCACCCAAACAGAAAAGGAAGAAATAAAACTTTCACATTTGCTGATGATATGATCCTATATGTAGGAAATCCTGAAAATTCCACACCAAACCTACTAGAACTAATAGACAAGTTCAGCAAGTGGCAGGACACAAGATTAACACACAAAAATTAGTAGCATTTCTATACACTCTTGATGAGCAACCTGAGGAGGAAATCAGAAAAAAATCCATTTTTAAATAGTGACTAAAATAATCAAATATTTAGGAATAAACTTAACCAAGAACATAAAGTAACTATATTAAGTGCTACACAAGAAAATCAATTAGTGTAATAAGCCATATTAATAAATTGAAATATGGATCAACATCTGTTAAACTCGTATAGCATATTGCATGTGTTTGTAAATAAATTATATATATATATATAAAGAAGACTTCCTGACTTTCAACCATATTACTTAGCTACAGTGGTAAAAACCACGTGGTACTGACATAAAGATAGATTAACCAATGGAATCCAAATCTAGAAATAAACCCTCACATCTATGGTCAAGTGATCTTTGGCAAGGCTGTCAAGCCCTCCCAACTAGGTCTGAACAATCTCTTCAACAAATGGTAGTGGGAGATCTGGATATCCATACCCAAAAGAAAGAGAAGACTACTATATCACACCTTATACAAAAATAGCTCAATAGATCAAGGAACTAAATGCAAATTCTACAACCATAAAACTCCTAGAGAAAATGTAGGAGGATATTTCAAAGATCTTGAGGTAGACAGTATTTTCTTAAACCTTACACCCAAAGCACAGGCAACAAAAGAAAAAAAAATAGATAAATGGGACCTCTGCAAAACTAAACACTTTTTACCTCAAAGGACTTTGTCAAAAGTGTGAGAAGGCAGCGGACTCAATGGGAGAAAATATTTGGAAATCACATATCTGATAAGAGTTTAATATCCATGATATATAAAGAGATACTGCAACTCAACAATGAAAAGACAAATGACCCAATTAAAAAATGAGCCAAAGTCTTGAATAGACAATTGTCCAAAGAAGAAATACAAATGGCAAAAAAAAAAAAAAAAAAAAAAAAAAAAAAAAAAAAAAACATGAAAAAATATTCAGTATCACTAGTGGTTAGAAAAATGCAAATCAAAACTACAGTAATTTCACACCTTTAGAATGGCCAGTATTAAAAAGTTGGATAACTACAAGTGTTGGGGAGGATGTGGAGAGATAGGAACACTTATCCACTTTCTGTGGGAATGTAAAATGGTACAGTCCCCTTGGAGGACTGTTTGGCAGTTTCTAAGGAAGTTAAATATAGACTTGCTATGTGACCCAGCAATACCATTACTAGATATATAGCCCCAATAACTGAGAGCAGTTCCACAAACATACATCTGCACACCAATGGTCATAGTGGTATTATTCACAATTGCCAAAAGTTGGGAATAACCCAGGTGTCCATCACCCAATGAATGGATAAAGAAATTGCAGTGTATACACATGATGGAATATTATGCAGTAGTAAGAAGAAATGAAGTCATGAAGCCTATGACAACACAGAAGAACCTGGAAGACATTAGGTTGAGTGAAGCAAGCCAGACACAAAAGGACAAATACTGTATGATTGCACTATTATGAACTAAATGTATTGTGTAAACTCATAGAGTTAATACTTAGAATGGAAAACTGAGCATTAATCTATGCAGAATTGCTTAAAAGCTTGTTTGTACATCCTTGGAAATGAATTGAAATGGTGAAAGCACATCACAGTGTTTGTAACTAGCAGTGCTATTATATGGGTGACAGTGTTTGAAAGGGAAAGTCTAAAAATATGTATATTACTAGAAGGAAAGCTTAAAAATGTACCATGGGACTACATAGCATAGTGAAACCTCATGTGAAATATGAATATGGGTAATATTGGATATATAAGACTGTTTTAACAAAATATGAATACAAATAAACTAGAGAGATGGAAACAGAATAACAGCTATATATGGCAGGGGAAGCATAGAGAAATTGAGTTTTTTGTTTGTTTGTCTGGTTTTTGTTTATTACTATTGGAATAATGAAAATGCTCTAATGAAGATTGAAATGAATGCACATCAATGTGATTATATCAAATATCATTGACTGTACACATTGGATGGATTTATGCTTTATTAATATGTATTAATAAAATTATTTGGTTAAAAAATTTTAAGAAAAGTTTGTGTATCAAAGGAAATTATTAAGAAAATGAAAGAAAAGCAATCCAATTTAAAAATGGGCAAGGGATTTGAATGTACATTTTTCCAAAGAAAATATACAAACGGTCAATTAGCATATGTAAAGATGTCATTAGGGAAATGTAACTCAAAACCAACCACAATGAAATAACACTTCACACCTGTAAGGATAGCTATTATTTAAAAAATGGAAAATCGGAAGTGTTGGAGAGGATGCAGAGAAATTGAAACCCTTGGCATTTTTATTGGGAAAGTGAAATGGTACAGCTGTTGTGGAAAGCAATATGGAAATTCCTCAAAAAATCAAGTACAAAATTAACATATTATCTGTCAATTTCCCTTCTAGGTATATATCCAAAGACAGTGAAAACAAGATCTCAAACAGATACTTCTATATCAATGTTTGTACTGGCATTATTCATAATAGCCAAAAGGTGGAAACATCCCATATGTTCATCCAGAAATGATTGGATAACAAAATATGGTACCTGTGCACATACACAATGGAATATTATTTGGCCTAAGAAGGAAGGAAGTTCTGAGACATGCTGCAACTTAGAAGAACCTTGAAAACATGCCCAGTGAAATAAGCAAGACACATTGGGACAGATATTGCATGATTTCAATTATAAGAGATGTCTAGAAATAGCAAATTTGCAGAGACATAAAGTAGATTAGAGATTACTGAAGGGTGTGAGAGAGGCAAAGGGGGAGTGTTTGTTTGAAAAAATAAAATGCAATAAAAATTAAATTACAAAAGAAGAAATTCTTAACTCATATAAACAAATTACTTTGTAACTGAATTTAATTGAACAATAGATTCCCTTCCATGTATCATCCAAAACCAGCTCAGTTTACATAATAAACTACTGAGCATCACTATTATTAACTCATAATCCTGCTGGTGGAAGCAGTACCCTGCCCTGCTACAGCAAAAAATATATAAAATAAAATAAGAACTCCAGTCATATGGTTTAAGACTTGTCCACATTTAGTTTGGCCACTTCTAAATGGGACTTTAAAAGATCCTATTAATGAGTCCCCTTCAGTGTCACTGTGGGTTGGCAAGAGAACTCTGCTCCATGTAGTCTTTCATCAGTACAGGATCCTTCCATCTAAAAGCTCTGCTTTCTACCCAGGAAGAGCAAATTCTTCCACTGGATCTACAGATGAAAAAAGATTGAGCCTGGAGAATCTCACAGAAGAGTATTTTGTTTGATTTTAGTTTGTTTGTGCTTTCTTTTTTGTTTAAGATTGCCAGTGCTACCCTTTGTAGGTATGGGGAAGTTGATATTATTTTTCATTCAGGAGATATTTGTTTTGGGCATAATCTGTGCCAGGCCTTGTAGGTATTAGAGATTAAGTAGGAAAAAACAAAACTTTTATAATCATGGTTTGGGAAAAGAGACTATAAACAATTACAAAATGAATATATGACAAAATGATATGTCAGATGGTGAAAAGTCCTTTAAGAAGAAATGAAACAAGATAAGGGAATAGAGAATGATGGGCAAGTGGGAAGCAGATAGATGCCATTTTATATAAAGAATGAGGGAGGATCTTTGTGATAAACCAACATTGCTCTCATTGAATTAAAGGAGAAGCCATATGGATTTCTAGGAGATGTGTAAACTCCCAGATCCCTAATTCACTCTGGAAGGAGAAAGGCCAGTCAGCAGCTCTCCCTGAAATCTTTTCATTTATGGCTATAGAATATGACTTTTGCTCAGTCAACTGGATGTTTCCACCTGAGAACTTGAATCTAGAAAAAGTAACATGGAGAAACGCAGACAATTTATAATTCGTTCCATAGACAACAATGGAATCCAGAGGTAGCAACTACAGTATACATAATCAAGCTGCCTACCAGCTGTGCCTTTGGCTATGATTCCAACTTTCTAGCATCTTAGCATTTGTTACTGAATTTTTCTGTGAATTACTTGAGATATATAATATTCTCCCTATAAACCCCCGTCTGCAAAATTTACTCAGAAATTTTTTCTATGTTTAGTAATCAAAAACCTACATAGTTGCATTTTTTAATGTATACAATATTCTTATAAATCAATGAGAAAGAATAAATGAATTAACAAAACATGTTACTGACCATATATATTAAGTATCTTTAATCTTCAAATCCTTTCAAGTTATGGGAGAAACAAGAATAAATTAAAAAAAATATTAGAATTAAAATAAAAAGTAAAATAAAAAAGTTTATTTCCAGATGTTATTACAAGAAGACAGTGATGCTTGCATATGGTAAAGGTGCAAATCTGTTATGAGGAAAATGAGACAATAATTATATGTGATGTCAGCAGGAAAACATCACTAATAAATACTTTGAAATTAACAGACTTCATAAAAAATGATACTCAGTAGTTACTAGTTGACATGAAGCCACATCAAGTGCAAATGTACTATAATAGATATAAATGACATATTACATCCTTTTCATATGCTTGAATAAAGCATTATGGCAGATGGAGAGAATATACATATTTTTGAAAGGTTGAGTATTATATGTTGGGAGGTAGTTTTTTAAATGTTCTTATTTCAAGAATTTAGGTTTGAGTATAACCCCAAGTGCTCTATGAAGACAAATAGTGGCAGTATGACTAGAATGCCTTCTTAAGACAAAATATTTGTGAGGTAATACCTAGGTAGAAAAAAAATGCTTTCATTCATTCATAAAGGGCAAAATGGATAACAGATTTTGTGTGAGAAGTCAAAGTTAAGAGCATTCCTGTGGCTGAGTGTAGAATATTACAAAAAGCCTGAGGCTTTTACTCTGTGAGGAGACTCTTTCATTTATTCAGAAAATAGCCTCAACTGCTTGGAAGGTTTCCATTTAGAGCCATTTGAACTCTAGAAGTGAGTTTAAGAGAAAGTTAATCTATGTCTGACAATTTAACATTATAGTTATACACACTTCTGAAAGAGTTGATGTCACTGGAAAGAAAAGCAGGAAAACAGACTGGCTTCACCTAGAAGAACCTCACTGTAAAAGAGAAAAAAAATGAAAAATGTTTTGAGCTTGCCATGGATGAAGAAGTCTCTAATGAGGAAAAGACATTGGGGCCGAATTTATAAAGATCAGTATGACTCAGAAAACCACTGGCTGCTCAAAAAAAAAAAAAAAAAAAAAAAAAACCTAGACGCTAGTTTTTATACTCTTCTGTGTTTCAAAGAGGAAGATGCCTAGGTCTAAGAAGAGGAAATTATATATGAATATTTCACTCTAGGGTGCTAAGAGAATTTAGGATCAAAATCAAGCACAGCTAAATTTTATTATTTAGAGATGCATACTTAGAAGACAATGGTATATAAGAAGAAAAAAAACCTAAATGTTATCCCTAAATTCATATTATCAATTACCTGTGGAAGGATGAAGAGAGTTTTATTTTAGAATAAAACAATCTTATAGCTTCTGGGGTCCTGGCATTTTTCTGATACTGCCTTGGGTATTGATTTGGTAGTTTTTCATTTTCTAATTTTTTATTACATTAGATATTTCTTGTTTTTGTTCTTTTTTTTTTATGTGTTTTATATTTGACACACAGAATGAAAAAACAATTCAGGGGGACATTATTGTGATGCTATTGGGTGGTCATTAAAGGGTTTTATGTAGGGAATGTTATGATACAATTTGAAAAAGTTTACTTTGGCTGTAGAATTAGAATGATAGATATGGAACTTAACAAAAGGAAAAGTAAAACAATTCTAATTATAAAGAGAAATGCACAGAAATTGAAAAAGGCCCCTTGTGATCTTCCATCTTTCCTTGTTTTATTGTTTACTACTCTTCTACATCATATTTTAATCTAGGGATAATTAACTATTTCCATATTTTCAATGTCATTCATTTTTAGCATTCTGTGCATATCCTATATATTTGTCTAAAATAAGCTTCCTTACTTATTAAATACACTTAAATTCAATTATTATAAAATGTGGCTTTTAGTACTTCCCTGTAGAAGCATTTTCTGACCCAGCAAATGGATTTACTTGCCTCTCTACTATATTCCTTAGTTCTTAATCCACCTTTGTTCTTATCTCAGTACACTATATCCACAAGTAGCCTCATAAATGTCCATCACCAGGGAGTGCTAATTTGTAAAAGACCTTATCTTACTTGATTTTTCATTAATACTAGGCATTCAATGAGTAGTTTCACAATTGCTGATTTCACAATTGCTAAATATATCCACATACATGTAAATGTATGTATGTATATATGATCTCTTAGCTTATTCAAGACGTTTGGAAACAATACACTTGTCAAAGGAAATTATATGACTTGGAAATTTGTAATTTTAACTTGATAATACATAATTAAAGAACAAACTTATACATTTCCAAAAAAATAAAAATAAAACGTTGTACTTTGGTCTATAAATACAAACACCAACAAAATTTTCTACAGCTAAATTTCATAGTCCTCTTATGAAATACTTTTGACTTCACATTAATTCTGCAGCTTATCTAAATTATCTGGATATATTTCTAAGCAATCATATAAATGTAAAACACCATGGCAATATAACTCAAAATTGTAGTATAAAAGTTTAACATTGTATTTATATGTACATAAGTATTTGGACACGTTCTAGTGAAACAAATAAAAACTTTGCTATATGTTTTAACATAAAGTAAGTCAATCAATTATCATTAATTTTACAAAACTGAGAATATATAGGTTATTATGCTACGATGGGGATATTCTTTAGTATACCTATAAGTGACTGGTTGCCAATTTTTACAGCACTAGTCTAGTAAAGGGAGATTGATCCGGCACCACGAGCATTTTATGCAACATATTTCACAATTGGTGGAGATAAGAAATAATGAATTAGAAACCTTGAAATTACAATATAACTTAAAAATACTTATAAATATATAAATTACAATATATAATTATTAAAATAGTTTACATAAAGTCAAAAGACACACAAAAAACAGAATGTATATTACCCACAAAATTAGTGAATTAGAATATGATAAAGAGAACTTAACCTAGAATTAAGCACCAGGAAATAAAGTGATGGAAAAACTTAGAAAAGAAAAGAGATTTGATGATTTGAGAAATTCCAACAAAGCTTAAAATAATTCCAGAGAAGAAAATAGATTTTAAAAACCTGATATATGACATATATTTTCCATTTCTATTTCCAATGTTTTTTTGTGTATTTTGAAAATTTTCATAATAAAGGGCTTATTAAATACAGTATGAAAGAAATTAAACATTTTCAGAAATTAAATAACGTAAGCACCTACTACGCACCTATAAAAAAAAAAAAAAAAAAAAAAAACAAACCCTGCTTTAGCAAGAGTATAATTTAACCTTAGGAAATTGGTGTTTGGCAGTGAAAATCAGGATAGATTAAGATAGGGTAGGAGACAGTAGGATAGAGTAGGATACGATAGGATGGGATAGGGAATACATTTTCCATATTTATAATCTAAATGTCCTTATAGATTTTAAGCTCCATGAAAACAGGGACTTGTTAATGGTCACTGTTGCACCATCAGCGTCTTAAACAATATTTAGCATAAATACAAGCACTCAGTAAATTTTGGCTGAAACAGAAGTTGAAAGGTGGAAAATCACAAAGGATTCCAAATGGATGTTTACATATAATCCAGTGTAAGTGGTAACTTTCTAAAAAAGAGACTATCTGACAGGGGAAAACAAAATATAAAAGCAAAAATCAAATAAAAGATGCCTTCAAGTTGCAAGATGAAATGATCTTTCATCTTTAAAAATGTTGCTACATTTTAACTTTAGCTGTTTTATTTTACACAGGCAAGTGTTTTATTCTTTTATTAGATTGATTTCCCATTAGAAGTCATACCTAGAAACATCTTTCTCATACTCATTTTATAAATTTTTCCTTATGCTTTTATCAGATCTTCCATTACTTAATTTTATGATTTTAAACTTTGAATTATCTGGGAGTTGACATAAGGATTGATTTTTATTGGGGGAAGGGTTAACCAACACTTGCAATGTATTTTTATAAAAATGCAAACTTTTAAGTTATTTGAAATAATATCTTCATTATATACATATTTGTTTCCTTATTTACCAGTCTGTTTTGATTTTTAATTTTCCATTCACAAAATACTATTTTTCACATTTCTTTAGGATTATGATATATTTATCAATGTTGTTTGCTTAAATCTATTTGAAGTTTTGTTACATGAAATATGAGTTCAAAAATAATGAAACATCACTAAAAATATTTGCAGTATATATAATAGTACATCATTGATATCGTCAGTATATAAGTAAACAAAGTAGAATCTCAGTGGAGATATACAGCAAATGTCACAATCTACAATGAAAGAAATCTTGACTGCAAAAATTAATATGAAAAAATGTAGAGCCAAATAAATGGACATTAAAAATAAAAGATTAAAATAACTAATGTAGAGTTCTGGGAAGACAGCATTGGAGTAGGTTAGCAGGACTTATCTCTTTTACAAAACCAGTGGAGGAATGGCAAAGGCTTATGAAAGTAGCTGTTTTGGGGATCTGCAGACCACAGGAAGTCCATAGATCAACTAGAAGGGGTGGGACAGAGAGAAGAAAAAGGCAGAAACAAAAGAGGTGAGTTACTTGCTCCCATGGCAGGGCGACAGGACATATCCACACCTTTGAGATTAACAGTCTCAGTAAATCCCATGGCTGAAAAGGGAGCAGACATTTTCCTCCCTAGGAAGAGGATATTTTCCTCCCTCAGAAGAGGGAGGGTGTGGCAGAGGGCCAACTATGGTTTCTCTTCAGCAAGTTTAAAATACAAGAACTGGCTTTGAATTGAAGTTCTAATCAGTGCAGATACACCAGCTGGGGGACTTTGGAGGAGATACCCTCATGGAAATCTTTTTGGAAAAACACCATCTACTGGTAGGATAGAAAAGTAAAGGCAGTAAAAAAGGCTTTTTGGAGTCTCTCCTCTCCTTATCACCAGGCCCCCTTGGATCCGGTCTGCAATATATCACTGGGTCTGTGGCCTTGTTTTGATAACTTAAATATGGTAATTTGAAAGATTTAGAACAAGTTGAACCAAAAATCAAAGAAGAGCCATGAAACAAAATCCCTCAACATAATCCTAGGAAAGAAAGAGAAACTGACCAGCAGAGTAAATGTACCAACATAATCAAATACCTAGACATCAGCAAAAAATTACAAGCCATATTAAGAAACAAGAAGCTATGCCCCAGCCAAAGAAACAATTAAAAATCCTGACAAGACACAAAATTCAAAACAACTAATTAATGATACACAAATCTTCTAATTCAGTTCAAGGAGCTGAGGGAAAATATGGTGTAAAAGATAAAAGATATTTAGGAGATATTGGGTGAACATAAAGAAGAATTTGAAAACGTGAACAAAAGTAAGAGACCTTATGGGAATGAAAGACCCAATGGATGAGATTTAAAATATATTAGAGGCATACAGCAACATATTTGAAATAGCAGAAGAACAATTAAGCAAATTATAAGACAGAGCATCTGAAATTGAAAAGACAGGAGAACAGAAAGAGAACAGAATGGGAAAAATGAACATTAGGGACTTGAATGACAGTGTGAAATGCACAAACAGTATGCATTATGAATGTCCTGAAATGAGAAGAAAATAGAAAAGGAGCAGAAAGAATATTTGAGGAAATAATGGCTGAAAACTTCCCAACCCTTATGAAAGACATAAATATTAATATACAAGAAAGATGAGGTACTGTAAACAGAATAAATCTGAAAAGAACTACTTCAAGACACATATTATTCAGAATATCACATGCCAGAGAGAAAGAGAGAATTCTGAAAGCAGCAAGAGAAAAACAATGCATCACGTACAAGGGACATTCAGTAAGACTAAGTACTGATTTCTCATCAGAAACCATGGAAGTGAGAAGGCAGCTGTATGATATATTTACGATAATGAAAGAGCAAAACTACGAGCCAAGAATTCTTAATCTGGCAAAACTGCCCGTCAAGATGGAATGTGAGTTTAAAGTCTTCACAGACAAATAGAAACTGAAAAAGTTCATCATTAACAGACTAGCTTTACAAGAAATATTTAAGGAAGTGCTGTAGCCTGAAAGGAAAAGACAGGAGAGAGAGGCCTAGAGAAGAGTATAGAAATAAAGATTATTAGTAATGGTAACTAAAAGGGTAAAAAGGCAGACAGTAGAAAAATATGATTTCTGTTTTATTTTGCTAAAGCTGCTTGGAGCAAAATACCAAAAATCTGTTAGTTTTTATAAAGTGAATTTATTCGGGTAAAAGCTTACAGTTCTGAGGTTGTGAAAATGTCCAAATCAAGGCTTCATCAGAGATGCTTTCTCACCATAGGTGGTTGTCCAGCGATCCTGGACTCCTGACATGTAGCAAAACGGCATCTGATGTCTGTTTTCTCCTCCAGGCTCAATTTACCCCTGAGCCCAGCTATGGGCAAACAAGCATATGGCTCAACTCTTCAGTTTCAGGTTGCTTCACTGATTCCAGCCTCTGGCCTCTCTCTCAGCCTCTCAGAGATTCTCTGTCTTTCACAGGTGTAGGTGATTCTAGAGTCCACCCTCACACAGCAGTATAAAAATAGAAGCTACTCTCTTTCTCTATGTGTTTCTATTTTTAATTCTCCACTTATATAAGACTTTAGCAAGATGGTTGAGACCAAAACTGTGTCACACCTCACTGACATAGTCCAATCAAAAGCTCTAAAGTGATCTAATCAAAAGTTCCTTAACTGAATCTAATGCAATCAAAATGTCCCACCTCCAGAGGAATGGATTACCTCTAAGAACATGATCTTTTCTGGGATTCACAAAGGCTTCAAACTGTCACAAAATAGTACAGCCAAAGAAAAAAAACCATCAAAGTTAGTAATTCCTTTACAGCAGGGGTTCTTAACCAGGGGTCCATAGACCCCCAAGTGATATATGGAAAGATTTCAGGGATTACATGTGGTTGAATTGAAAAAACAAAACAAAACAACCTTATTTTTATTTTCTCTGACCTCCAACTAAAATCTAGCATTTTCTTCACTTACGAATATATGCAATAAATTACAGTTGTACTTCATTTTATATCACATTACAGTAACCTTGAAAAATGGCTTACACTCACCCATACTTCAAAATTATGCTAGTTGTTAGACCCAACACTAGTTGAATATCATAAAACTATCAGAATGTATCAAAACTACAATCTGAGAAGGGGTCCATGGTTTTCACCTGACTGGCAAAGGGGTCCAAGGAACAAAAAAAGTTAAGAACCCCTGCTTCACAGTAATAGCATTGAATGTTAATGGATTGAACTCCCCAATAAAAAGACACAGACTGGCAAAATGGATGAAAAATAAGAGACATCTATATGCCATGTACAAAAAACTCACCTTAGACTCAAGGACATAAATAGGCTGAAAGTGAAAAGTTGGAAAAAGATATTCTACACAAACAGTAAACAAAAAAGTGTTTGAGTCAATACACTAATATTGAACAAAAGAGATTTTAAATGCAAGACTGTTATAAGAGATGAAGAAGCCCCTTATACACTAATAAACATGGAAATTCACCCAGAAGGAATAACAATAATATATATTTATGCACCAAACTAGGGTAAAATACATGAGGCTAACACTGGCAAAACTGAAGGGAGAAATAGATATCTCTACAATAATAGTTGGAGACCACTCTCAGTATTGGATAGAATGTCTGGACAGAGGATCAATAAGGAAACAGAGATCTTGATGAACTAGACTCATCAAAAATATATAGAACATTGTACCCCAAGAGAGCAGGATGTTTCTCCAGGCTAGACCATATGTTGGATCCCAAAACAGGTCTCAATAAATTTAAATATATTGAGATTATATAAAGCACTTTCTCTGATCATAATGGAATGAAGCTGGAAATAAATAACAGGTGGAGAACTTAAAAATTCACAAAAACATGGAGGTTAAACAACACACTCTTTAATGATCAGTGGGTCAAAGAAGAAATTGCAAGACACATTAGTATCATGAGACAAATGAAAATGAGAACAACATATCAAAACCTATGGGATGCAGCATAGGCAGTTCTGTGAGGGAAATTTATAGCCTTAAATGCTCACATTTAAAGAGAAGATATAGCTAAAATCAAAGACTTAAATGAACATCTGAAGGAATTAGAAAAAAAAAACAGCAAACTAATGCCAAGGCAAGCAGAAGGAATGAAATAGCAAAGAATAGAACAGAAATTGCAAACATCAAAAAGGAAGAGAGAGACTCAACAATGCCAAAAGTTGGTTCTTTTAGAAGATCAACAAAAATTATAAACCCTTAGCTAGATTGACAAGGATATAAAAAGAGAAGATGCAAATAAAAATGAGTCAGGGGACATTACTACTGATCCCACAGAAATGAGAAACTTTGTAAGAATACTGTGAAAAACTGTATGCCAACAAATTAAACAACTTAGATGAAATAGACAACTTCCTAGAAATGCACAGACCACCCACACTGATGCAAGAAGGAACAGAAGACCTCAACAAACCTAGCACAAGTAAAACGATTGAATCAATCATCAAAAATCTCCCCAAAAAGAAGCCCAGATGGCTTCACAGGTGAATTCTACCAACCATTTCAGGAAGTGTTAATATGAATCTTGCTCAACTCTAACCAAAAAATTGAAGAAGGGGAAACACTACCTAACTCATTCTATGAAGCCACAATCACCCTAATACCAAAGCCTGATAAAGATACTACAAGAAAAGAAAATTACAGACAAATCTCACTAATGAATATAGATGCAAAAATGCTCAATAAAATACTGCAAATCAAATCCAACAACACGTTAAAAGAATTATACACAACAATAAAGTGGGTTTTACCCCAGGTGTGTAAGGGTGGTTTGACACAAGAAAATCAATTAATGTAATACATCACATTAACAAATAGAAGGAGAAAAATCACATGATCATCTCTATTGATGCAGAAAAGACATTCGACAGAATATAGCACGCTTTCTTGATATAAAAAAAAAACACACACACACTTTGAAAGATAAGAATAGAAGGAATCTTCGTCAACATGATACAGGGAATATATAGAAAACCCTCAGGCAACATTGTACTCAATGGTGAAAGACTGAAAGCTTTCCCTCTAAGATTGGAAAAAAGAGAAGGATGCCCACTGTCACCATTGTAATTCAACATTGTACTAGAGATTCTAGCCAGAACAATTGGGCAAAAAACGAAATAAAAGGTACCCAAATCTGAAGTAAAGATATAAAACTTTCACTTTTCACAGATGACATGATCCTACATTTAGAAACATCCTTCCAAAAAAAAAAAAATGCAACTACTAAAGCTAATAAACAAATTCAGCAAATTGGCAGGATATAGGATCAACATGCAAAACTCAGTAATGTTTCTATACACTTGTAATTAACAATCTGAGCAGAAAATCAGGAAACAAATTCCATTTACAATTGCAACTAAAATAATCAAATATCTTGGAATAAACTTAAGAAGGGACGTAAATGATCTGTACTAAGAAAATTACAAAATAATACTAAAAATTTTAAAGAAGACCTACATAAAAGAAAAGACATTCCATGGTCATGGATTGGGAACTAGATATCATTAAGATGTCAATTCTACCCAAATTGATTTACAGATTTAATGCAATCTCATTCAAAATCCCAATAGCCTATTTTGCAGAAATAGAAAAGTCATTTATCAAATTTATTTAGAAGGAAAAGGAATTTTGAATAGCCAAAAGTATCTCTTAAAAAATGAATGAAGTTGGTGGACTCATAACTCCTGATGTTAAATCATACTACAAAGCCACAGTGTCAAAACAGCATGGTATTGGCATAAAGATAGATATCTATTTCAATGGAATCGAATCAAGAGTTCATTAATAGATCCTCACCAATATGGTCTATTGATTTCTTTCAAGACTACCAAGCTCACTCAACTGGGATAGAACATTCTCTTCAACAAATATTTTTGGGAGAACTAGATATCCATATCCAAAAGAATGAAAGAAGATCCCTATCTCGCACCTTATACAAAAGTTAACTCAAAATGGATCAAAGAGCTAAATATAAAAGCCAGGACCATAAAACTCCCAGAAGAAAATGTAAGAAAGCATCTTCAAAATCTTGTGGTAGGAGATGGTTTCTTAGACCTTATACTCAAAGCACAAGCAACAAAAGAAAAAAATAGATAAATGCGATCTTCTCAAAATTAAATGCTTTTGTACAGCAAAGGATTTGTCAAGAAGGTGAAAAGGCATCCTAATCAATGATAGAAAATATTTGGGAACCACATAACTTATAAGAGTTTAATATCCATGATATATAAAGATATCATACAACTCAATGATTAAATGACAAATGATCCAATTTAAAAATGGGCAAAAGACATGAATAGATGTTTTTCCAAAGAGGAAATACTACTGGCAAAAAAAAAGCACATGAAAATTTACTTAACAACACTAGCTATTAGGGAAATGCAAGTCAAAACTATCAGATATCATTTTACACCTATTGGAACAGACACAATACTATTAAAAAAAGAAAACTGTGTTGGAGAGGATCTGGAGAGATAGGAATGCTTATTCATTGTTGGTTGGAGTATAGAATGATGTAGCCAATGTGGAACACTGGTGGTTTCTCGGGAATTCAAATATAGAGTTGCCATATGGCATGGCAATCCTACTCCCAGGTATATACTCAGAATTGAAAGTAGGTATGTGAACAGACCTTTGCACTCTGATGTTCATAGCAGCATTATTCAAAATTCCCAAGTAAGGGAACCAACCCAGGTGACCATCAACTGATGAACGTATAAACAAAATGTGATATATGCATACGATGGAATTTTATTCAGCTTTAGGAAGAAATGAGGTCATGATGCACATGACAACATGGATGAATTTTGAGGATATTATGTTGAGTGAAACTAGCCAGACACAAAAGGACAAATACTGTATGATCTCACTAATATGAATTAAACAAAATGAGCAAAGTCATGGAGTTAATAGCTAGAAAATTGGTCACCAGAAGATAGAATGAGGATAGGCATGGAGAGCAGTGGCTTAATTTGTACAGAATTGGTAATAAGTTTAATTGTAAGTGCTTGGAATTTTGATAGAGGTGGTGATATCACATTAGAGTGAATGTAATTACCAGCACCAATGTGGGGATATGATTGTGGTTAAAAGGGAAAGTTTAGGGTTGTATATGTCACTAGAAGAAAAGCTAAAGGATGAAATATGAGCCTGCATAGCATAGTGAGCCCTATTGCAGACAATGAGTGTGTTTAATAGAACAAATTTAAGAATGTTCTTTAATGAAGCAGAACAAGTGTACATTAATACTACAAGATGTTTAGTAATAGTGTGGTATCTGAGCTAAAATGTACCTAAAGCAAATTAGGGACTGTATTGAATAGTAATATATTAATATTTTTCATCAATTGTAAAAACGAGAGGATTATCATAAGTGGCAGAAACCAGACACAAAGTACTGATTATTGTTTGACTCTACTTATAAAAAATGTAAATATATAAAAATTTTTGTACTTGGAATTAGACTTGAGGATAAATATGGTGGGGGATGGATAGAAAGATTGAAAGATAATGACTAAAAGGTGGGAGAGTTCTCTTTTGGGGGTAATGAAAATGCTCTAATACTGATTGTGGTGATGAATTCATAACTCTTTGATTATACCAAAACCAATTGAATGTACACTTTGGATGGATTGTATAGTATATACATTCATTTCAATAAAATTGCTAAAAAAAAGACAAAGGCATGTTAAAAAATCTAATATAATGTCAGTTTTTGGGCTAAAGCAGGGAAACACATGATCCCAAATAACATTGGACTAAATTGATTTAACAATTTTGGATGGCAATTTGACACTATCTAGTAAAATTCTTTGAAAAGTTTTGCCTCATCCCATAAATTCTATTTACAGAACCTCATCCTATTTGTAAGAATATGACAAAGATGTTCATCTTAATTTTGGTCTTCCTATCAACATAAAGTGAATTCATCCTAAATGGTATATAAATTAAAAAATACACACACACAACATAAAATACATATGAACACATACCATATATATTTTTATTTACCTAGATTATTTCATCATAAATGAAACATATCTTGAAAATATGTTTAGGGTAGAGGTTATTTTTTTTATTTAAAAAACAATTATGTATGATACATACAAATTTTGTGGTTAGCTATACATATATGTTTCAAAGTACAAATAAGTTATTTCTCTCATAGTGATTAAATGTTTTCATCATTATGCTTCTTTGTTTATGAATTATTATTTTCATGATAGATAAATAATTTGAAAATATATTTATTATGTAGCTTATGCATGCATACATGTAGAAGACAGATATGCACATGAAAGTACATACACTTTAATCCATTACTAAAATTCCAGCTCCTAATACATCCTACTTACCTTTTACCACTTCTGTAGGCTGCTTGAAACTCAGCTGTCATTGATTGAGGAGAATCACTTCTATACCACCATAGAGAATTTCTGAACATGGATAATGAAGAGTTTGATGATATTCCTATCAAACCTTTCCTGTTTTCTCCTCAGTCAAGTTTGTCAGATTGAATTTGTAAAAAGTGTTTTGGTATTGATCTATCCTAGTTTCAGCACACCTGTAACTGCAGATTTCTTTTGGATTCCACATGGAGTGAATGATAATTAGAAGAGACCATTTACTGTATTACTGCCAGAGAATAAAAATGAGTCTTTTGAATTAGAATCCTGATGGAAGCCTTAATTTTAAAATAGTAATTGAGTAGGAAAATAATTTCAGTCCAAACTACTATGTAATAACAATCTAAGGGGAATTAACAAAAAACATGAACTTTTCCTCTTTTACCATGAAAAGCCATTAATGATCACTTAACATAATTTAAGAAGACTAATAGATTTACCTATATGGAAGGAAAACTGAGGTAATAAAGTATGCTTATGTAGTAGGGGAAATGGAATTGTAAAAACAGTTAAGAATTTATATCAAGACCATTATGGGTTCCCTTTCCTCATATTCTACTTTTTTGACTTGTCAGAGGCATAAGCTATCAATTTCAAGACAATGAGAGATTCCACTGAGCTTTAAAGTAATATGAAATTGATGAATGTGCAAGTTTCATGCACCATAGGACATTGATCTACCCACCATATGGACAGAATCAGCAATTTCAAGCTACCTGTTCTTTAGAATTACAGAATCAGTTAAGTCTTTACTTTGCCATTTAAAATTGATGATTACCCTCCTCTTGTAAGGGCAGGATTACTTTCAAAGTTTATTCTTGAAATTTTTTATGGAAAATAAAAGCTTTTGTTTTTCTTTGGTAGATGCATGAAGCAGAATTCCAATTTATTTTAATTAGTATAATAAATGGCAAATGGGCCAAATATATATATTTACAATTTAGCACATTATCACAATCAAAAGAAAATACACAGGTGATCAGTTACTATAATCAGAAATTGACTTGGTAAACAAGGAATCATATTAAGAACACTACTTGGCTTATTTTAATTTTCTAACTGTTGTACATTGATAAGAAGGCTAGAAAGTGGTCTTATCTTACTATTTTTCTATATTTGGAGAAACTGGCCGGGATTATCAAGGTTATGTCACAAGCTGTGGCAGCAGGCGAAAATGGTCATGTTACCTAAAGTGTGAATCATAGCTGATATACAAAATAAAATGGAAAGAAGGGTTAGGGTTAGGATAAGGGTTAGCATTAGGGTTAGGGTTTGCTTAGGATTAGGTTTAGCTTTAGGGTTAGGGTTTGGTTAGGGTTAGGTTTAGGGTTAGTTTATGATTAGGGTTAGGGTTAGGTTAGGTTTGGGGTTCGGGTTAAGGTTAGGGTTTAGGATTAGGGTTAGGTTTAGGTTTAGGGTAAGGGTAAGGTTTAGGGTTAGGTTTAGGTTAGGGTTAGGGTTAGGGATAGGGTTAGGTTTAGGGTTAGGTTTAGGTTAGGTTTAGGGTTAGGGTTTGGTTTAGGGCTTGGGTTTATGGTTATGGTTAGGGTTAGGGTTAGGATTAGATTAGGGGTAGGGTTTAGGATTTGTATTAGGTTTAGGGTTACGGTTATGCTTATGGTTAGATTTAGGTTTAGGGTTAGGTTAGGGTTAGGGTTAGGGTTAGGTTTAGGGTTAGGATTTAGGTTTAGGGTTAGGGTTAGGATTAGGGTTAAGTTTAGGGTTAGGGTTAGGTTAGGGTAAGGGTTTGGGTTAGGGTTAGTGTTAAGGTTTGATTTAGGTTTTGGATTTATGGTCAGGGTTAGAGTTACAGTTAGGGTTATTATTAGGGTTATGTTTAGGGTTAGCATTAGGGTTAGGGTTTGGTTAGGGTTATGGTTAGGGTTAGGGTTTAGGTTTAGGGTTAGGGTTAGGTTTAGGGTTAGGTTAGGGTTAGGTTTAGGTTTAGGGTTAGGGTTAGGGTTAGGTTAGGGTTTGGGTTAGGGTTAGTGTTAGGGTTAGGGTTTGGGTAAGTGTTTGCGTTTATGGCTAGGGTTAGCGTTAGGATTAGGGTTAGGTTAGGGTTAGTGTTTGTGTTAGGGTTGCATTTCAGATTAGGGTTAGGGTTAGGGTTTAGGGTAAGGGTTATTTTAGGGTTAGGGTTGGGTTAGGGTTATGGGTAGTGTTAGCGTTATGTTTAGGTTTAGGTTAGGTTTAGCATTGGGGGTTAGGGTTAGGCCTAGGGTTAGGTTAGGGTTAGGGTTAGTTTAGGGTTAGGGTTAGGGTTAGGGTTAGGGATAGGGTTTAGGTTTAAAGTTAGGGTTAGTGTTAAGGTTAGGTTTAGCATTCGGGTTAGGGTTAGGTTTAGGGTTAGGGTTAGGTTTACAGTTAGGATTAGGGTTAGGGTTAGGTTTAGGTTTAGGGTTAGGTTAGGGTTAGGATTTAGGGTTATGTTTAGGTTTAGGGTTAGGTTAGTGTTAGGCTTAGGTTAGGGTTAGGGTAAGCATTAGGGTTAGGGTTAGATTTAGGGTTGAAGTTTAGGGTTAGCGTGAGGGTTGAGGTTAGGGTTAGGGTTAGAGTTAGGGTTAGGGTTAGGTTAGGGTTAGGGTTTGGGTTAGTGTTTAGTGTAATGATTAGGGTGAGGGTAACGGTTAGGGTTAGGTTAGGGTTACAGTTTAGGGTTTGGGTTAGGGTTAAGTTTAGCATTACGTTAGGTTTAGCGTTTGTTAGGGTTAGGGTTAAGGTTAGGGTGAGGGTTAGGTTAGTGTTAGGTTTAGGTTAGGGTTATGGTTACCGTTAGTGTTAGGATTAGGTTAGGGTTAGTGTTTGGGTTAGTGTTTAGGGTTATGGTTAGGGTTAGGGCAATGGTTAGGGTTAGGTTTAGGTTTAGGTTATTGTTAGGTTTAGGCTTATGATTATGTTAGGGTTAGTGTTTGGTTTAGGTTTAAGGTTAGGGTTAAGGATAGGATTAGGGTTAGCATTATTGTTAGGGATTGGTTTGGTTTAGGGTTTAGGTTTAAGGTTACAATTAGGGTTAGGGTTAGTTTAGGTTTAGGGTCTAGTTTTAGGGTTCGGGTTAGGGTTAGCATTAGGCTTAGTTTAGGGTTAGGGTATGGTTTAGGGTTATATTAAGAGTTTGGGTTAGAGTTAGGTTTGGATTAGGGTTTAGGGTTAGGGTTAGGGTTAGGGTTAGGTTTAGGTTTAGGTAAGGGTTAGGCTTGGTTTAGGGTTAGGGTTTGGGTTAGGGTTAGGGTTGGGGTAGGTTTATGGTTAGTGTTAGGGTTAGGGTTATGTTTACGGTTTAGGTTTAGTGTTAGGGTAAGTGTTGAGGTTAGTGTTAGGTTTAGGGTTTTGTGTTAGGGTTAGGGTTAGGGTTAGGGTTTAGGTTTAGGGTTAGGGTTTGCGTTAGGGTTAGGTTTAGGTTTGTGTTAGGGTTACGTTAGGGTTAGGGTGTTGGTAAGGGTTAGCATTAGGGTTTGGTTTAGGGTTAGGTTTAGCGTTAGGGTTAGGGTTAGGGTTAGGATTAGGGTTTGGGTTAGGCTTAGGCTTAGGGTTAGGGTTAGGTTAGCGTTAGGGTTTAGGTTTAGTGTTAGTGTTAGGGTTAAGGTTAGGCTTACAGTTAGGGTTAGGGTTAGGGTTATGTTTAGGTTAGGGTTAGAATCAAGGTTAGGGTTAGGTTTAGTGTTACAGTTAGGGTTAGGGTTAGGTTTAGTGTTACAGTTAGGGTTAGGGTTAGGTTTTGTGTTAGGTTTAGGGTTAGGGTTGGGTTAGGGTTAGGGTTAGGGTTAAGGTTTAGGTTCAGGGCTAGGGTTAGGGTTAGGTTAAGGGTTAGGTTAAGGGTTAGGGTTAGGGTTAGGGTTTATGTTTAGGGTTAGGATTACAGTTAGGGTTAGGTTTAGGGTTCGGTTTAGGTTAGGGTTATGGTTAGGTTTAGGGTTAGCAATAGAGTTAGGTTTGGTTTAGGGTTTAGGGGAAGGGTTGTGTTAGGATAAGGGTTCGGTTAGGGTTAGGGTTAGGTTTACGGTTAGGGTTAGGGTTAGGTACTAAATAGTTGCAAATGGATGTTAATTAAAGATATTTGGAAAACATAGATTCAATTCTGTAGCAAATAATGGTGTAGTGCTCCCTAGCTCCCTATATGCCATAGCCAAATGATGCTCAATAATATTCAGGAAGGTTTTGACAAGTTGCAAAACATAAAATAATTTTTTGAGAATGACTAAGTTCATCTTAAGATAAGGAAATTACCTACAATTCTACTGGAATTAGGCAAAAATTATTACAGTATACCACAAAATAATTAGTGACATTCTAATGTAAACTTTTATTTCCCCTTTTGAAAGAAATAGTGAAAATTATCCCCAGATAGGAGGGAGGTCAGCAGTATTTTCTATGGCCCCGAGGTGACTTTTCTGCCTTGCATAGCTTAGGCTTGCTAATCACATTCTCTAGGTCCCCTATTAGACTGGGCTGGGTAGTTGCCCTCTTCTTACATTCAGTCCCATAAATCAAATCCAGTATTATTGCTTTTTGTTTGGAGATCACTTTATTTACAATTTTATCAACTAGATGACTAATAAAGTATTGCTTCATTCCAACAATTTCTGCATGATGCCGAATGCCTTCTCTATTTGTTACATTTAAACTCTGTGTAAAGTCTCACTCTGTGCTTGGTGGATTTGTAGTTTTGCTTCTACATGACAATGCAAAAAACTTCTTTTATCAATTTTATTGATACATATTAATAAAGCATACAATCGGTCAAAAGTGTAAAATCCATCCAAAGTGTACAATCAATGGTATTTGGTATAATCACATAATTTTTCACAAATAAACCTCTTTTTTTCAAGTCTCCAATGTGAAAAGATTTTTCCCATTAGCAGAAGATAGTCAACATTCTAGCATAAATAGAGTTGTTCAACCCCTATCCCTAGACTGTCACTCCCCACCAACCCTAAAGTCAGAGTAACTCAGATTCTGTTCCCATTGAGCCATGGACATTTAAGTGTTCAGAATTATAGTGATAGGGCTTTAATCCTGACTTCCTCCCTTATGTGGTTTGTGGGCTTGGGCAAATTATTTAATCTCTGTGGATCAGTTTGTTTATCTGTAAAATGGGGATGGTTTTAGTACCTACCTCAGACGTTGATTTTAAAGAGCATATGAATTAATGCTTCCAAAGAGCTCAGAACTTTGCTGGCACAAAATTAACTATTATTGGCCATTTCTTGACCTTTTCAGCATAGCATAATGGACAACCTAGGCAATTATTTACATTAAGAGTATAATTATGCTATAAATAAATATTATAAATTCCCAAGTTGCCATTAGAGTTTAAACTTGTTCTTTTTAGAACTTTTATTATTATAAATGTTGTAGGTTTACAAAATAATCATGCATAAAATAGAGATTTCTATATACCACCCTTGCATCAGTGAGCTGTTTTCACATGTAAACCATTGCAGAAATTGCATTGTTTTATTTAGCTATGTTTCAGCCTCAAACTTGCTCAAATGTAAAGGGGCTAAACTTTTTGTTAATTTCATAAGGGAAAAAGACTGCCTCTTCATAAAGTTGTATAAATGACAAATTTCAAATCTTAATGTTACCACCTGTATCAGTAAGACTCCAACATCAACATATTTTTAAACATTTGAAATAAACACTGTGCAAATCAACTAAGGACAGGCGAAGTGACAGTGCCTGTGAAATTCACTGCTTGTCTTTCCTTAGTAATGACACAGACTGGTAACACTTCTTTGCTCTAAATAACTAAACTTCACTAATGAAAACCCAAGTCTGTAAATTATATTTTATATGTAGCTGACTGGTAAGCAAATTTGATTTCATGCAAATATTTTGAAGTGGATTAGTTGGTGGAGAAACGACATCTGAATGCTAATATCCTGCCTCTCTCTATACACAAGATGTAAACTCCTTCAATCCACAGGAAAGTGTCAGCATTAATAAAGCAATGTCATGTAATACCTCCCCCATAGATGGCCTATATTGACATGAAAAATTATAATGGTAGAAATTCAGAACGTTTCGGATATAAATAACTTTACTGTGTTATGAAGTTTTTATCAGGAAGAGGTAACTAAAGAGAAGGAAGAAATCACTGTGAAAACATTATTTCCATGTATCAATAATGGGATTTGTGACAAAATGCATAATCTATTTTCATTATATAATTTTGGAAGTAACATTTATTAAATAATGGCATACCAGTGTGCAGAAAAATAATTCTGATTTGCAAGGTGTACATTTGGGAATAATAAATGGGGGTTTATACTACCTATTAAACATCTTAAAAGCTTTTTAGAATTTGTTTCAATAATGGAATATAACACAATTTGAACTTTTTTTAGCTTAACTGATGAAGACTTTTGTTAAGGGGCTGACATTTTTTGTTGAGGTTTAATCTTTTTATCTTTTAACAGTAACTATCACAGTTCCTTCCTCAGAGTAGTTACTATGTAGGAAGTTGTAGTTTTAACTGTTTATTCAATTCCCAGAGAAGATGCCTTTGCCTATTTTATAGATTAAATGATCCAATTTTAATTGAATGGTATAAATTTGCATGTGTGTTTGCTTCTGTGTAGAATTGAAGTATTTCTACAAAAAGGATTACTAAGAAGCCAACCTACTAAAGGGTCTTTCAAACAAATCAATCATACTATTGCAATCTCAAGTGTCAAACTATTTGATCTTGTTAAAAATTGTCTTTATCAAAAATAAATATTTTTATATGTCTTAAGTCTCCTGCTTTCTCATTGGAATGGACTTCATTTCTCTGCTGTCCTCCACTCCAGTGTCTGGTCTTCCATTCTACTGATAAATATTGGTACCCACACCACTAACTTAAAAGCACTCAAATATTTTTCTGTAAGATATATGCATTCCCACTAAAACAAAATTAAGAATGGAACAAAAAGGAGAGGTAGTGCAAATCATTTTTTAAAGCACAAAATCAGATTTTCACGTGGCCTACCTGAGTATGTTAAAATCTTGGGCACAAGGCTTAGGACATACTTTCATAGCTGCTGTTGTGGAGTCCGGCTTCTGAACAAAAATCCTATGTATAGTATTTCAGGCTCTAGCATAGGCAAGGCCTATGCCTGGCAAGCCTCACAAGGAAAAGCTGCACTCTGCTCACAGACTTGTTGCACAACATCAAGTATTGCAGTCTCTAAAGGGCGGTGCAGTCAAGGACTCAGAATTCAGGCTCCCTGGCTGGTCATGCTCCAGTGCGTATCTACATTCCTAACTGAGGCTTCCTCAGCTGCTTCTGCTAAGACATCCTTATGGGGTAGGGGTGGGGATGCTTTGAAGACACTTTCACCACTCTGACTTTTCTGCTCCTAGACCACCTTCCTACCCACCACTCCCTCTCACCCAACCCCTATTCTCTGAGTCCATAGAACTGCAGGAGTCTTTTTTCAGGGGGGCTTCCTCTACAGCGATACACCGGATAGCACAGTTTCATTGGGGAGAACAAAACAGGGGGGATCATGTGCTTTTTCTTCTGTTTAACCTTTGCTTATACTATTGCAGAAAGTGATTAAAGGCTTCACTGTTATTTCCATTTTGAGTTTATTGTTTTTTTTCATCAGCTACTGTTCATACCTGGTAGCTCAGCTAAGCCCTTGATAGCTGTAAAGAACTGAGATAGAGCATGATGCTCTAGGATCATTCCTTCTTCCAAATATGCACCTGTATATCCAAGGAAATAGCTTTATTGACTTTGAATTTTTGAAGCTCCTTAGAAATTTCTAGAACAACAAGAAAAGATAATTGCATACAATGAATTGTTTCAACATAGAGTGGCTGTTTCAAAGAGCATTGAACCGAAACCCTTTCACAATACATATGTGTATATTGGTTTTCTCTAATGTTACAATTTCAAAGATAGTGCTGCTTGGCTATATATTGTGATGTGTTCCATTAGGCTCTTAAGGGAGCTGTAATTGTTTGCTCAGCTGGACTGATAAGTAATCAAGGAAACAGATGATGATCCTAAGTCATTCTAAACCTATTACAACAAAGCCATTTGAAGTGAACTCTGACAATGAGATTACATTCCTCTCAGACCTATATTAAGACCAAAGGCAGAGAGGCAATTTCAGATGTACTGATTTTGTAACTGGATGTGTACCGATTTTGTAACTGGATGTGTATAAACTGCAAGAAGAGCATTCATCATGGGAGATGATTTTGTTCTGTTTCTAACATATCTTGTAGAAGAAGTCAATTACTTTTTTTGTTTATTTTAAATTCTAGAACATTTTTTAAGTTTTGGCTTAAGCTCTGATTATATAAAATTAAATGGGAATTGCAAAAGTCATTTTTTGTGGTAGCTGATCTTATCTACATGAGAGTCCAATGGCTTAGGCAAATTGCAGCAAACTTCAAATTATTTGATTAGAAGATTGAACTTTATTCTGTGGACAATGAAAGGGTACTGAATATATTTAAAGTATGCTTTTTCGGAACTTAATCTGTAAGATGGCACTTGAGAGGGCCTACTTGAGATAAACCTCTCTGTGTAGAGGTGACTCATTGGCACTATTCAAATCATTCAGCATAGGTTAGTTTACTTGCTTTTTGTAGGTCACTAAAGGAATGTGAGGGAGTACAAGTTGGGTTGTAAGCACTAAGAAACAGAATCTGATGTTTTCAGTTGAGGGACTTGAAAACTTGGGTCCAGTCATCTTTGTCTTGATGTTCCCAGACAAAATAAGCATATGGTCATGATTCTTTGAGTTCCACTCTTTTTCCCACAAGTGACAATAATCCAATCACTGCAGAAACACCATGATAGATGGAATCATACTCATCCATTGCAATAATCAAAGATTCAGCTGGTATTCTTGTAAGAGACTTATGGCCTTAGTCAGATAAGAAACAAGTAAAGAATATTTGCACCTGTTGAGTTAAGGTCTATAGATTTAAAAAAATTAATAAAATGAGACAGAGACTAGAAACTTTAACTTTTGGTACTTGCCTATTACTACTCTCCTGCTTGCTCACTCTGCTTCTTTGTTGTTCCTCAAGGACCCTCAGGGACTCACTCTTCCCTCTGCAGGCAATGTTCTTTTCCCAGATGGCTCTCTTTCACCTTAAGAGATGACAACTAACAACTGTCCACTCCCTGTGGCCTGATATAACTAAGTAGATTATATATGGAGGTTATTGTATGTCAGGCATTGCTCTAAGCACTTCAGAGTAGTTCATTCGGCCATGTGAGGGATGTCCTACAATCATCCCCAAGCTACAAATAATGTAACTGAAGTTGTAAAGAGATTAAGTAACTTGCCAAAAGTTACATAGCTACAAACTACAGAGGAAATGGAGTGGATCCAGAAACCATGCTCTCAACCATCACATTCTGCCATCCTATATAAGTGTCATAAGAACAGGTATTTGGTCTATTTTATTCACTACTGTATTCCCAGTAGCTGTAATAATGTCTGTCTCGTGGTGACAGTTATTTTCAAAAGGTGTGAATGAACTAGAACTTTTTCACTAAAAGTGAATCTTGATGAAAAACATTGCTAAAACATCAACATATTTCACTAGGAGTTGTCCTGTGAAATGAAAATGGAAGTTCACTTTACAAAAGCTTATATTTATAATTTCTTATTTATATGTCTAATTAATTTAATTTTCATACATGCTTAAATCTATTTTGATGCATTATTTTTAATTTTTTAAAACTCAGAAATAAATGCCCA
The DNA here is from genome assembly GCA_029593785.1 of Cabassous unicinctus. Taxonomy (NCBI): domain Eukaryota; kingdom Metazoa; phylum Chordata; class Mammalia; order Cingulata; family Chlamyphoridae; genus Cabassous; species Cabassous unicinctus. The sequence continues at coordinate 7,047 of JAQZBX010007922.1, read as the reverse complement.
GCATTAAAACTTTTGATCATATGTTTTAAGGAGAAGAATCTGAGCAGGCAGAAATCAAAAATATTTTCAGTCATGGGTTTTGTACTCACAAAGTACATTATGTTTATATAATTTACAAAATGGTGCATGTTTCTGATAAACCATAGACCAATTAGCCTATGAACACTTGTTGCCTTTGTCAATTTGTGGTACAAAAAACATTTTCCCTCCAATTGTCCTTAAATACTTTCAAATGAGCTTACATTGAAATTCATTATATATAATATTTTGCAAATCATATGAATAATTTTTTTAATTTGGAGGATTAATACTTTTGGAAAGAATCAAAGAAATAGGCAGATGCAATACATAATTTTTTTTTTGTCTTTAAATATCATCATAGGCCTCAGCTAAGAAAATGTTTTTTTTAAGATACAATTGTTATACACAAGTAAATTTACAAGCCTTATTTCAAGTAAATAATTTATTATTAACTGAAATCTATTGAGATCATGAAGAATGAAAATATATTTCAAATTTTTACAGAGCTTATGTCCCTAAACTGGAGTTTTATACAAATTTTAGAAGTTGCCAAGCTACTTGTAACAAAGATGTAAGGCATTGTGACACCAAACAACAGTCTTTAAGAAATATGGGGTTTTAGTTTGCCAAAGGGCTACCAATGCAAAGCAGCAGATATGGGTTGGCTTTTATAAAAGGGATTTATTTGGAGTAAAGATTATAGTTTCAAGACTGACCATGGAAAGTCCAACTCAATGTGCTTTGTCACAGACGTCAGCTGCCATGTGGTAAAGCAAGATGGCTGCCAAGCTCTGCCAAGGTCTCCAACTTTCCGCATTAATAGGTAAACCTGGCATATGGCTGGTCTCTTGCTGGGCCTTCTTTCTCAGTCTTGGTGTCTCCCTTTTTCTGTGTCTCCATATTTACCAGATCCAGCCAAAGGGTGGAGACTCAACTTGAGTCACGCCTCACTGATGTAGTCCAATTGAAAGGGTAACATACCCACAGAAATGGATTATTTCACAAACATAATCTTTCTGTTTTTGGGATTCACAAATAATTTTAAACTGTCACACTCTACCCTCTCTGTAGCCTAGGATGACCAAACTCTCTCTGAACAACAGGCTGGAAAATCCACTTTCTTCAAATGCTGGAGAAAACTCAACCTTTCACTCTACATAGTTGGGGATCCCTCTCTTGGCCCGAGGAGATGTCTTAATTTTAGACTTTAGCTTCCATGGTTTTCCTTTTGAAGCTGTTTTTCCTTCAACGTCTCCTCTCCCTGTTCCTTTTAGTCCAGGCTGACCATGGTTTTGTTCCTACAGATCTCACAAAAAGCTTGTTGGTTTAGCATGCAGGAAACTGGGGTCCAAGCCATGAGACAGTTAAGACTTTTCACAAGTCCTTCCTGGATAACTGCATTTCCAATCCTGACTTACAAGTTCCAAGTTTAGTTATGTCCTCACATGGTGCATTATTTTCTGTGGGTTTGTTTTCTGGAAGCTTGGAATTTCTGAAATCATTAGCCTCTGGTTTAGTTGTGCCCAGCAGTTTAGTTCTCATCTTGTCTCTTTCCTCTGGCATTTTGTTATAAGCTGCAAGAAGCCACATTTTCCACATTTAATTTGGAAATCTCCTCAGCTAAATGTACAAGCTCATCCTTTTCAAATTCTGACTTCCATCTAACATCAGGAGTCAATTTTGCCAAGTTTTCTGCCACTTTAAAACAAGGATTGGCTTTCCTACAGTTTCCAATAATAGTTTCATCATTTCCTTCTAAGGCCTCACCAGAAAGAACTTTAGGGTCCATATTCCTACCAACAGTCTCTTTAAAGCAAGCTACAAATCTCCAAAAGAGAAAGATTATATTTGTGAGCTAATACATTCCTATATGTGTGAGACCCTTTCAAATGGACTACATCAAGGAGGTGTTACTCAGGTTGAGTGTCTGCCTTCTTGCTAGGTCTGATTAAAATGGAGACACACAGAGAGAGACACACAGTAAAAGGGAACCACCATATTTGACCCTCCATGTGATAGAAAGTTTGCAGTTGAGCTGCAAGGAGAGAAGCCCCTGAGGGGCAAAATGAGCAGAGGCCCAGGGAGAGATGAGCCTTATGCCTGATAGCTTACATATAAACTTAGGAAGAACATGGAGAAGCCAAGTCTGATAGAGCAGGCCAGGTAAGAGATAAGCCTTATGCCAGGTTTGCCTATAGCTGCAGAAAAGCAGAGGCCTTGGCAGAGATCAGCAGCCATCTTGTTTCACCATGTGGCAGTGGACTTCTGTGAGAAAGAACCTCTTATGGTGCCTTGAGTTGGATTTACATAGTCTTGGAACTGTAAGCTTTTACCCCTAATAAATCCTCTTTATAAAAACCAACCCATTTCTGGTCCTTTGCATCAGCAGCCTTTTGGCAAACTAAAACATACGATTTCACTTTTTGTTTTTGGTTAACTTTAAACTTTCAGATTACTGCACAATTATCAGGTACTTCCCTCACAAGGGATGGTTTATACAGGAAGCTCTTCTTGTTCAGAAATTCTGAGAAACTTAGCTTTTGAAACCTAAGACCTTAGAAATAAGGCCTGGCTTCTTCAATATGTGGAGAAAACTTTTCTGTTTGGATGCTAGGTTTAAGAGAAAAATATATTACTTAGGGATCTGATGATGGTAATATATGAGTGGACTCACCAAGATCAATATAAGGTAGTGAATGAAATAATGCTATAAAAGCTAAGGTAGAGACTCCATTTCTGAAAAGATATTATCAGCCACAGAACCAATGTATTAAAGTTATGTGACTATGGCTGACATTTGGGAATTGAGGTGAAGATAATAAACTCTTGTTAGAGGAGGCACTTTGTTTTAAGAATAACACTTTCCAATTGTTCATTTTAATATGTGCCATCTGTTCTTTCTTGGGGGAAACAAAAACTCTTTGAAAATTCAGGCTTTATTCCATGCTTACAGTGAACCACCTAATTTACTAGAACAAAGACAAAATCTGTTTTAAACAAAACACAACATTGCTTTCTTGAGCTGTTCTTGTTTAACCGGCTGTTCCTACCATTGAAAATTATGGCAGTTTCTGAAATTATTTAACTACGCAAATTTGTAAGTGAGCTTTAAGAGTATACTAAAATAATTAAGGAGATATTTTGTTCGGCCTTTTATTATGTCCACCTCAGCAATAACTTAATATATCTGATTTTTTAAAAAAAAGTTGTGATACCAAAAATATAAAGAAGAGTTAGGAGACACACATTCTTCTGTTCTTTCCTGGATTTAAAGTAATACAGTGTTTGACATTCTACAAATAATTTTGATTTTTTGGACCATTAAATGGGTACATATTAACAAAAACCAAAAATCAAGAAGAAAACAACTAAAACAAAAACTACCACAAGGGGCTATTGTGAATATTAAATTAAATTAAAAATTAAAATGGTCAAAATCATTTATTCCTGTTTTATTGCCTATTTTTATATATTACCAAATATTCCCTGAAATCATTCTAAACATTTTTAAGTTATAGCTCTGAAATATCTCTCCCTGATAATATATCTCTCCAGAATAATACTTCAATCAGAACTTTGGCTGTTCTGGTCCTCTGTAATTCTCTGGTTAACACATTTCTCCATTTCAGTTTGTGTTCTAAATTATTTTTAACTTTACCTGTCTAAAGCAGCAATTTAATCACATTAAATTTTTGGTTTAAATGTGCCCATGATTCCTTCTTTCATAAAATAAATTGCAAACCTTTTGTTACAGCCTTCATATCTTTCAGCATTTGATTCCAGGCTCAACCTTAGTTCAAGAATGTTAATTTTGTCCACGTAATGGTGTGGAAAGAAAACATTATTAAAGACACCCACACTGGTATAAGCAAGAAGTTGGCTTGCCAATAAGGAGTCCTAGTCAATCTAAACCATGAGGTTGGCCTGAAGCTTAAAGTCAGCAATATCTCTTTGTACTGGAAACTTAGGACCTCCTCCCCATCAGCTGGGAAGCTTTTCTCACTCATTACAGTCAAATGGGACTATCTATTAATCCTTTTGTGTTTTTCTCATTCCCTGTCCAATTCCAAGCTGTGTTTGCTACTGCAAATGACCTTGACTTTCTCCATTATTGAAATGAGTAAAGGGAAGAGCAAATATTATTTCTCCATGAATCATTTCTAAAACCCTCCCATTTAGAATTAATCTTTTTTTTCTCCTCTCTATTTCCTTACCACTTTTTATTATAGAACTTGCCATTGTCTTATACTCTGATTATCTCATGACTTTCATGACTGTCTCTCCTTCATCACCATATGTGAAACCTAAAGCAAGGCTCAGGTTTCATTCATCCTTTTTTTCCTACACAGTGCCTGTCATCATGCTCCTTTATCGAATAAATAGTCAGTAAGTATTTGGTTCAGTCATCTGAAAGGCAGAATAAACACAGTTTTTCATATAATTGTTATTAGAGAAGTCTGAGGTCAAAGTAAGTTTTAGACCTTTGTAGGAAAGTTAAATTTCTGTTAAGGTTCTTGCTCTATCATTTATTTTGCATTTATGTAAAAAGTTTCACAATAATTAGTATATTTGTCACTTTTCATTAATTTTGACTGGAGATTATAGAGCAGAATTGTTCTGCATGTGTAAGTCATTCTTTGCTTATGAATACTTTCTTCTATTAAACTATACATTTATTTCTTCTCCATGTGCTCTGAATTTCTCTTGAATGCTAGTTATCCATATACTATACTGCTGGGGTCCAGCCCTGACACAAGAGGGGTAGGGGAACGAAGGTGAGGATCGGAGTCGACGAGAACAAAAAACATGTATCAGGATGGATTAGGTGCTCATGAGAGAAGAAGGCTCTCTTGTTTATTTCAGATTGCTCCTTTTATACTAGATGATATCTGATTTTTTAATTTTGCCACAACAACAATATCTTATAAGAAAAAACAGGGTTCAAAAGAAATTCATCATTGGACAGACATTAGTAAGTACAATTACAACTTTTCACACTTGAAAACATCCTGGAATTTCAGACCTTTTTGCACACTTCAGTGCTTGCAGGCCCAATCATGATTTGTTTGCCTATCACCTAAGGCGCCTACAAGCATTTTACCTGTCCTGATAATAAGTGACTTCTATGAAAGAATTCCTGACAATAGCACTGACAATCACATATCTCAGAGGGATTGTGCAGAAGGTTTACAGGGTCGCGAGACCCCCAAGCTGCTGAGTAATTACGAAAGCAGGTATGCCATCCAGGGGGAACAGGAATCCATTTTATGGCCTTGCTGGATTTTCTTCAAGGCATAGGCCATGAATACAAGTTAATGTTTTACTATGCCTTTCTTTAGAACTATTACTCTTAGTACTTAGCTTCCTGCCTGAACAGACTGATGAACTTAAGACCTATGGATCATAAGAATAGGAGCAATTGCTTTCATTATAGGCCACGGTTTGATTATCAGGAACAAGAACAACCAGTGACTTAGGAATAGTCAACGTGACATTTCTCCCATGGGTTTCAAGCATGTGTAATTTAGTCATTTCAGTACAGAAAGAAGTTAAGGTTGCAACCACCCCAATAAACAAAATTACATTGAGAGAGAGGTCAAGATAACCAAATAAGGTGGTGTTGCTTTGCAAACACCCACATTTCCCTAGGCCATGTCCAGAGTCTTTGCTGCTAGACAGGTAGGGTCTTGTTATGGCTCCCAACACTATACTTCCGGAGTTTAAATTCCATATCTCTCATATCCAAATTCTCCAGTACCACTGTAACTCTGTAGTGCAGTTTATGGCACATAATACATCAAATAGGCAAAGGAATGAATGAAACACTTAAGAAATTTTGAAATTTTCAAAGAAAAGAAATAGATTTAAGGAGATAAAAGTTTTTTTCTAAAAATTCTTCAAACTCTTTAAAATAGTCACAAAAGTTTCAATTACCTTGGAAAAAAAGAGGAAACATTAATTTTAGATGATTTCCCATTCAAATTATTAAAACCAATAAAATTTGTATATTTACAAAATAACCAACATTAATCAAGTGAAAATGCTTGAAGTTCTATGATTGTCTAAGCTACATTATCACAATTTGGCAAAGGCAATTATTGAAAAGTAGAACAATTTATGGCTGTTAGTACTTTTAATAAGCTTCATTATTCTCATTGGAATGAGAAGACTCATTCCAATCTAAATTATTAAGGTATTTATCACCTAGCAGCTATGGTAGTAGTTGACTTGAAATGAATTAGTTTGTCTCTGTTTTGTTACTAGTAGTTGGAAATGTATAACATCATGAATATTACCAATATTAACGTCCCTCTTGGAAATATTATCAGGAGAGATGAAGAAGCCAGGAGGCTCTAAAATAGTGGTCACCCCAATAAAAACTGCCCTCAGATTTTAGGAAAGGCATATAGATAAGTAATGTATAAGGATGTTGCTTTGGTCCATATCAAAAACTGGTGTACTTGTAGTTAATTGTCAATTTGACACTGTACACTGACAATGCAATGTCAGAAATAATTGAAAAGAATATAGGCTATATTGCTTATCTACTGCTGAATTAACAAACCTCCCCAAAACTTTGTGGAATAAAACAAGAGCATTTAACTTGTGCTTTTGATGGTTCAGTAATTTGGACTGGACTCAGCTGAATAGTGCTTATGCTGGTAACATTTGAGTTTACTCACAAGGATGCTGTGAGTTGGTTGATTGGTAGGAAAAACATTAGTAGAGGACGTTAGCTGGACTACTTCTCTATGACCTGTGGGTTCTTATCGTCTACTAGGTAGCTGAGGCTTCCTCAAAAGGAAATCTTCGGGAACAAGAAAGGATAAATCTCAGTGCAAACACAGTAATGTCCCATCTCCAAAGAAAGTCACGTGACTAAACTCGGCGTCAATATGGGAAGGGACTATATAATGGCATATACTACAGGGTGAAATGATCCATCGACCATGGTGTTAACAATCTATGACCTATGGTAATTCATAATTGAACTTTGAGCATAGTCTATATTCTAATCATCTTTTT
>JAQZBX010007921.1:0-49294 GCA_029593785.1 Cabassous unicinctus | reverse complement strand
CGGCAGAAAGCCCAGGTGGTTTTACAGGTGATTTTCAGGAAACCCTTCAAGGCATACATAATAAGCTCTTTGCTCTTCATCCTTCGTTAAAGCATTTTTGGCTATATCTGTATCTTATTTCACTTTGTAGTGTGTATTATTACCTTGATATAAGAAGCCTCCAAAAGATAGCACAAAACCACAACAAAACAACCACAACAACTTTAGTCTCATTTGTGTATAGAGGTATAAAAATTCTAGAAAGATATTAGCTAATCAAGTTCAGTTGTGTATTAAAGGTACAAAGCACAATAAATAAGTTGTATTTTAGGATTTCAAGAATGGTTTAATGTTAGGAAATCCATCCATGTGAGTCATCTCATGAATAGGTCAAAGGAGAAAAACTGGATGATCATCTAGATGGGTACTACAAAGTCATTTGGCAACATTTGATAAACTCATGATAAGTGAGGAATAAAGGTACTTCCTTCAGGTGATAAATATTTTTTTAAAGCAGGAAAATATTATCACCCTACTCAGTAGAAAAACTGAGAGGCTAAGTTTTCAATTAGGCAAACCATTTTTGGCACGTGTGTGTTGTGGTCGTCACTTGGTGTTAGATAGTATTAGAAGTCATAAACACACACACACTTTCAGTACTTTCTTAATCTTCTACAGTGAGTTTTATTTTTGCATTCAGGACAACATCCATTCATTGTTAGGTTTCATGGCTGACCTGGGGGCTGGTTTCAAAGGCAGGGCCCTTGAAGAGGTGCCCCCCCTAAGCTCATTCCTGGTCAGACAGCCATTGTTCTGGTCAGTTTTATGCAGTTCCTAAAAGAGCTCCAAAGACGGGAGGTGACTTTAGAGGCAATGTGAGTTCTAACTCAAGTGAACTAAAGGGCAAGGGAAGCTGGCTTGTTAGCAGAACAAGCTGGTTGAGGAAGAGTTAGAAACCAGGACAGAAAGGCCTGGGACCTGGAGAGACTGTCTATTTCTGTAAGACCTTTCTCTACCACTATGCCCATCCTCAAAGGCCCATTCAGTGGGGAGTCACAAGACCCTGAGGCAGCTGGTGGCAGTGCCTGGGTGCTGGGCCATCAGTCTATCAATGAAAGCCAGGAGTGGATACGGAGTCAGTGACAGTCTATTTTTGCTCCCCCAACAATGGCCTCTGAGTTCTTGGAAAGCAAGGTTGTATCTTTTTCATCTCTGTATGCCAAATTTATTGGCAAATGGTGAGTACTAAATAACCCTTGAATGAAAGTATTTTTTAGTTCTCATAGGACAGGGATGTCAGTGGTTTATTGAATGAATGAAGGACTCATGAGCTAGGAAGGGTGAAAGGGTTCCAGCTGAGTAAGTTGAAAGGGTCTGTTCCTGGCAGGGAAGCAGGGCAAGGGGTTTGGTGTAAGGACTTTGTCAGACCTGTGCGGGTTTGAGGAACACACATTCCTGGATTCCTTTGAGCACCATGAGCACTTTCCCTGGGGCCGCAATGCTACCTGTAGATTCCTCCAGCGGGAAGACTGACATGCTCCTCAGTAACTCCAGCTTGGATGGGCTTGAGAAGACGGGCTGGCTGCTTGATCTCCTGAACGAAGTACTCTAACTTCATTCATGGGTCAGGTGGTTGGTAGCTTTATTCAGTGTTTACCGGCCACTGAAACAACAAGAACAAAGGACCTGTAGAGGGAAAGAGTTGGCAGATTAGAGGAGCAGAATGGGATCCCTGGGGGTATGGAGCAGAGTGGACGCAGTGGGGAGAGGTGGCACTGTGGCTGGGGAGGTGGGTGGGCCAGACCACGCAGCGCCTTGGAGGTGTGTCATGGCCGTGCCAGCACCTGCTTTGCCGTGTGAAAGTCTTATGGTCTCTCTGTGCTACCTTTAGCTGTGATGTGCGAGAAGGTCAAGGTACAGGGGCCGGTTATTGTTGGCTCCTCTTGGCTCCTTGTCTCTTGCCTGTGAACTGCCACATGAGCGGGAGCTAGTGGCTGAGGTGTAAGACTTCTCCTGCCGGCTATAAGCTTCCTTTCTTCTGTGGTTTCCCCTCCCTTGGGAGCCGTAGAGTTGCTGGCTCTAAGAGATTAACCAAGAATGATGTGAGGTTGATGCTGAGATGTTCCTCAAATGGCAGTTACCATCCCAGATTGATTTTTCATTCTTTTCTGGTTGCCAAGCGAGTTCTGTCAGCGATGTTTCATCTGTGAATATCATTAGCATTTCATTACATCAAGATCTTTTGCTGAACCCTTTCTGCTAGCATTAATGAAACCCTTTACAACAACCTTTGTGTTGTTCATCTGTCATTTTCTTAATGGGTTGATTTTTGCCAAGGGAGAGTTATAAACACATGTCAGGAGTGGTGTAATGAAAGAGTGTGTGTGTGTGTGTGTGTCGGGGGTGGGTGGGTAATTGATGTATTTCTCTTTCCATTTCAGAAGGGAAAAGGAAGAAGAAATTTTATTTTAAATGATAATATGATTTGGAATGTTCCAAAAAGTTAAATCACTCTTTTGTAATTCAGTCCACTGGAAAGGGAGTGCCTGGACGTCCTTTCTCCGCTATCTGCCTTTCAAAGCATTAAAACCACTTGAGCAACCTGCACATAGGCACTATGCATTTGTGCTCAGCAACCTGGATCCAGCATCCTGAACAACTCAGAGCCCACAGTCAACACCACGAAGCCATCTTTTAATAGGTATTGGACATCAAGTGACAGTAACAAAGTAACAACAGCAAGACAGCCTGGAGGTTGTTCCTGACACCCTGATTGTTACCTTTTAAAAAATGAGGAGGAAAGGAGAATTCTGACAGGTGTAGGTAAATATGGCAGGAAAAAAAAATAATTTACTGTAAAAATCGCTAATAAATAACAATCACCAGGATACTAGCAGCTAGCTATTGGGTGCATACTTTTATTTCTAGGCACTGTCCTGAGGCTTTTACATAGATAAACTCTCGCATCCTCTGGAGTGTCCCTTGAAGAAGGTACTGTTACTATCTCCAGTTCACAGATGAAGTTTCGTGACGGTAAGTAACTCGCCCAGGTTTGCTCAGCTGGTAAGAAGCAGAGCTGGATTCCTGTCACCCAGGCAGTCTGGCTCCCAAGCCTAAACTCATGACCTTCCTGCTGTGCTCTGGAAAGCTGAACTCCCTGAAGAGCAAAGGCTCACTTGGCAGAAGAGAGGAGACAGTAACTCATAATATTTGAGAGAATGATTGAAAGGAGAAGAGAAGGAGAACCAGCAGTGGATAACAGAAACTGTGACGTAATCAACTGTTTGCAGTAGTGCTGGCTGGAGGCCATCACACCCCATTTGTTACTGAAGAAGAGGGAGAATGTCTTACCTTCATTACCCTATGCCTGGCCCTAGGTTACTACAGAGAGTTTGGGGTCCAACTACAAAGGCAGAGGGACTTCCCTCACTGCAGACATCAGCCACAAATTTGGGGGTTCTCACGACCATTCTTGGGTTCTGTAATTCACTAGAATGACTCCTAGAACTCAGGTAAGCACTGTACTTAAGATTATAATTTTATTATACCAAAAGGATACAAATCAGAACCAGTGAAAGGAAGGGGCACATAAGTCTGAGAGGGTCCCAAATGCGAAGCTTCCGTTGTCCTCAGGGATTTCTTACCTTTTTAACACATGGATATGTGACAGTACACATGGAGTGTTGCCAACCAGGGAAGCTCACCCCAGCTTTGGTGTCCAGAGATTTTTCTTGAGTCTTCCTTATGTAGGCATTGATTGAATCATTGCCCAAGTGGTTGGAATCAATCTTCAGCTCCCCAATCCTCCCCCTCTGCCCCCCCACCCCAAGGCTGGACTGATATGATGATATACATTGTTCAAATCCCCAATTCTCTAATCACAAGGTCCCACTTTCTGACAACTGTCCAGCCCCCACCCTAAGTCATCTCATTAGCGTAAATTATCAGTTGTGGTCCCAGGGGCCCACCATGAATAACAAAGATGTTCCAATTACTTGGAAAATTCCAGGGAATTAGAGGTTATTTCCCAGGAACTGGGAACAAACACCAGACCTCTTTGGGCTGAGGCCACATTCTTTATCACACAGCTCCAAAAATGAATAAAACACAGTTCTTGCCTCCAGGCAGCTGGAGTCTAGTGGGTGAGGCAGATATATCCGATATGATAATTTAGAAGCAGTGCTAAGGTACAAAGGTGGAGCTCTGCTTTGCAGGACCCTGGAGCCATGTCTCGCTCAGCAGTTCTGCAGAGGTTGAACACCTAACCAGAATTTCCTTAGGTAGTCCTCCCGTTCTTCTTTGGCATTGTTAGTGATGACACACAGAATTTCTAAAGTGTCCCATCTCTCTTAAAGCCTACATTAGGTTTAAATATTAGTGGAGATAATAGGCATCACGGATTTGTTCTTACCAAGGATTTTGAAGATAAAAGACACATCCAGGATAGATCTCTTCTAAGATTCTTGCTTCCTTAATCTCCCGTGAATATAACTGGTTTAGACTGACTCCAGAGACTTTCAATTCTATTCCAGCAGTTGCTAACAACAGAAATATAAAATCATGGTGGCCTTTGGACTATTCATCCTGCATCCCTTTGCCATCTCCTTCTGCATCCTGTTGATTTGGAGAGCACACAGTCTCCCACGTCAGATGGACCTGAGTTCAGATTTGCTGTTTTCTATCATGTGTCCGTGGGCAGGCCACCTAACCTTTCTAGGTTTCAGTTTCTTCGTCAGTAAAATGCAGCCAATAATACCTACTGGCTAGGTATTACAAAGTAGGGTTGCTTTGAGGATTAGATGTCAAGAACCCAGTTCAGTGCATGTGATGGACAGGGGGTATCTTTATGCCTCCTGGCATCTTTCCTCCCTTCTCTTCTGATTGCTTTTGGAGGGACCATCTCTCCACCATTGATTGCTGTCTTGGTGGCATAGTAAATCCAAGCATTCTACCTTCTTTGGGCCCAGGGATGGGCATATGACTTGCGCTAGGAGAACTGGGGCTTTAACTCCTGGCCAAAGTTATATAAGAATGGCAAAAAAGTGCTTGAGAGGCCTTAATTCAATAGCAGGACCCTAATATGACCCCTCTCTTATTCCTGTGTTGAAATTGCCAGGGATGTTCTGGTTCCACTCCTTTCTTTAAGCCTAATTCTCCTGCTTTCCAGGCTGTTTCCAGTAAATTCCTTTTTAGCTTAGGTCAGAATGTGTTTCTGTTGTTTACCACCAAAGAACTCTACCTCATGTGAAGCTTTTTATGTGGCAGCTATCAGTAGATGTCATTTTCTCTTCCACTCGCTGCTTGCAAGGGCTTAGCACCTTTATACTGCCTTCTGGCTATCCTAAGTCTCGTTTTACAGCGTCATACCCCAGCTGTTTGTTTTTCCTATATTCCTTGTACTTCAGTATCACCGGTCCATCCTTGGCAGACAAAACTTTATTCCCTTCCATCTGGCAGGACTCAGCTAGTTGTTGGTTGATTGTTCAAATTATAGGATACTTACCGTTTACTGTATCTATGTAGTTAGTCCCTGAATTTTCACTCATGGGTGAAATAAATGGTATATTAGCAACATTTATTCTCATTATAATGACAGAGTTACTATTAATGAAAAAGTAAACTCAAGCATCAAGCTGTTAAAAAATACATTCATAATCACACACTGTAGATAACTGTGAATGTGATCATCATTTAAATAAAATGTAAAGGTTTCTGAAGCAGCTGGGACCTTGGGAGCAGTTATACCACCAGTGCTTGCTTCACAGATTGGCACTAACTGGTTCCAACACTCTTGATGTGTCTGGGAGCCATTTTTATACAAAAGAAGCATGGACGTTTAAATAAAATACTGGGTCCCATGTAAGTACTCAGGATAAGGAATGATGAGATCTACATTAAACTGATGCTCAAAAGGAAAAGTATGATTTTATATATACATATACATACATATGTATATATATATATTTGCAAATCACATGATGCTGAGTAGATTGAGACCAGGTCCTCAACTCATATAAGGAGAAAAAAGAGTTTGCTCATCAAGCACAACTGAGCATTTAATTACTGGTTATGAATCACAGAATGACAGTAAGGAATTTTCTTTTATAGAGGAATTCCCACTCAAGTGTGAATGACTAGCAAGGTTAAACCTCCTCCAAAAAATTCTTACTTTTTTTTTATTATTATGGAAAAGTTGAAACATACAAAAATAGACAGAAGAGCATAATGAGGTCCCATGTACCCATCACCCAGCTAAAAGAGTTTGTAATTCCTGGCCAATCTTGTTTCATCAATATTCCATTCTATTCCCACTTCTGATAGTGCATTGAAACAAATCTGAGATTGCATATCATTTCATTTCCAAGGGCTTCAGAATTTATCTCTAAAAGAGAATAGCTCATTTAAATAAAATAACCACAATGCATGATCACAGCTAAAAAGGAATTATAAAAGAGGCCCTTGTAATCCCAGGGGTTCTCCGATTGGAATAACAGGGAGGGGGACCTCTTTTAACAGAGGGGCACCCCTCACTTACCGGTTCTTCTCCTAAATTTCTTGAAGAAGGAACCTTAGCATCTAATTCATACAAGACAGCTAAGCCCAGGTTGTTTCTGCCTCTTGCATCTGCTATTTTCTTGGCTTTATATGCTGACTCCAGTTAATATCAAACATAGTTGTGTCATGAGTCACAGCTCCACTGGCTCTAGGAAATTTAGAAATTTGAGGACAAGGAGGTATGTCCACAGCCTTCAGATTTTCACTGTGTTATGTGTTTCCAGGTCTCCAGCATGCCCTTGTGGATCTCTGAAGGAGAAGGAGGCAGGCTTTGTCCCATAGGTGGCTCCATGTTTTTGTGTTGATTTTTGGTAGGTGCCAAATGGGGAAGGCAGAAAACCTTGCTGTGTAAATGCTGACCAGCCGCATCCCCTCCCTCTTTTTTACCCATCAGTATTTAAAAGTTCTTGTTATTATGGATATTTCAAACATATATGAGTAGGCAGGAGTATAATGAGCCTCCATATCCCTATCACCCAACTTCGTGGCTATCAACTCATGGCCAATCTTATTTCATCCATATGCCTTCCTACTCCCTTAGCCTCTCATAATGTTTGAAGCAAATCCCAAGCACATCATTTATATTTCATCCCTAAGTATTTTAGAAGATATCCCTGAAACATAAAGGCTCTTAAAAATCATTATTGCACCTGAAACTTAGTAGTAATTCCTTAATATCATCAAATATCTGGCAAGAATTCAAATTTCCAGTTATTTGTTTAATGAAGGGTCCAAATAAGGTCCATGCATTGGGATTGGTTGATGTGTTTCTTAAACCTCTTTGGACGCGTGGGCTCCCCACCTGTGTCTTCCCTCCTCTTTGTTTCCTCTGTATTTGTAATTTGCTAGTTGAAGAAATACGGTTGTTTGTCCTGGAGAATTTCTCCCATTATCATTTTTTGAGGGTCTATTATGTGCTTAGTACTGTTTGAACCATTAGTCTTTGGTGATGTTTATTTCAAAAAAGGCACCTGCCAAACATTGTTGATACTGACGGTAATGGCAGTTAACCTGAATCGAGAATGCGCTCCTTTTCTAGGCACTGTGCTAACTGTGTTACACAGATTGTCTAATGTTGGCTTCATCCTTGTGGTAGATGCTGTTGTTACAGGTGAGGAAACTGAGGCTTGGATATGCTCCGTCACCTGCCCAAGGTCACGTGGGCAGCATGTGTAGAGCCAGGATCTGGCCCCCGGCCGAGCTCCAGGGTCGGCTCTCTTTCCACTACCCTCTATGCCTTCTCAGTGCCTGGCTAGAAGCAGGAATCGGGCCTTCCTTGCTGGCCAGCTTCGTTTAACTTTAAGTGGCCTGTTAGCTATTAGCTTGTCAGGCCCGAAGGAATTATTGAAGAATTAAGGAGGGAGAATGGAAATAAAGTCTAGCTGAAGTAAGCACTTGCTGATGTAAAAAGCTCCGTGTGCTTGCTCAGATGGCAGGCCTGTCCCACGGTCTCTTGTGCTCATCCGTGTCCCTGGTCAGGTCCTGTGTGCTTCAGTGACTCACCAGTGGAGAGTCGGAAAAGACTCCACTATTGGCACTGAATCTTCTTTCTTTCCTCCACTTCTCCTGGTCTTTCAATCATCCATTCCATTGGGCAGGACTTACTCAGCTGCAAATGTCGGTCCTGCTCCTATGTGGCCATGCCACGCTCCCGGACCCATTAGTACTGTCCTTATCCATCTGTGGGTTTCTCCTTTCTTAGAGATCTTTGGATGTCTGATTTCCCCCTTCATGGAGGGGTTGCCATCTTGATTGATGCCACAGGCCCTGTTTGCTGGGTGTCCTCACATCATGCTCTCTACTCGGCTTCCATGTTAAAGCCTTCATTTCCGCTATGCCTCTAATCGGGCAGTCTGGACTACTCGGGGATGAACAGATGAACTTCCTTAGAGATACACTTGGAAAATGATCCGGTGCTCTTTCTGGGTGGTAGATAAAAATACTTGCAATTATAGTGGCTGGTTTCCAGCTTTTCCGACCCACACTGTTTTGGGCCTGTTTTATATTTACTTCCCTCCCTGAGGCGGGAAGTGGCTTCTTGCAGCTCCTGCTGGGCCCCTAGAAAGAGTTGTCTGGTCTTGCCGGAAGGGGATAGAGGAGGTGCAGTCCTGTCAAGGTGGGGCTCAGTGTTCAAGATCCTCCGGGTAAGAGACAGGGCTGTCTCAAATGCCAGATGAGCTCAGCTCATGAGTAACATCAAGGCTTGCCACCAACAGTGTGGAGCTATAGAAATGGGGACGGGGTGGGGGAAGGGGACCAGATTGCTGAGACGGGGATGAGGGAGGCATTGAGTTTAATGCATATGGCTGGAATAATGAAAGAAAAAAAAAACAAAAAAACACAGGAAAACTGTGGGCCCACTCTGCTGGGGCCGTTTTCCCACTTAAAACTCCCCAGCTGCTCGCCTTTGCCCTCGAGTTCGTCTAAACTTAACTTATCCATCTGTTACCATAAGCCCCTTTATTTTATGCCTCCAGGCCCTCCTGGAACCCCTTTCCCTCCCCTTTCCATTCTCCCTGGCCGCCTTCTGATCTTCCGGGTCTCGTCCTGGTCACCCCTCCACCGTCTTGAAGACAGTGTCAGTTATCCAGTGACGTCCTGAGCCTGGTGGCGCAGCATTGTGTGTGTGTCTTGCCTGTGTTTTGGCTTCCCTCATTCTGCCCCATGCCTTCACGCTGTGCTGTGCGTTGTCTTGTTGGCTGCTGCAGCCTCAGCAGCGCTCGTGACCCCGGGCACCTGGGGCTTGTGTCAGTTAGTCTTTTGGTGGCTGGCAACAGAAAACTTGGCTGAAACTGGCTGTGACGGAGACAATACTATGTGTTTATCAAGCTCTGTCTCATTGTCCAAGGATTAGTGCATTTCCTAGTCTCCCTTATGCTTAGGTTAGGTCCACGTGACTAGTTCTGACCAATGGGCTAGAAGGAGAAGTGATGGACACCCCAGGCCAAGTATAGAAGGGTATTTGGAGTTTTCCAAGTGCTCATTTCCCCTGCCACGGTGACCCTGGACCCCAGCCTGGCACTAGCATGGATACCTGAGGCACTCCTTGGAAGGGAGCTGCCTGTCATGCTCTTTGGCCATTGAAGACTTTGGGAGAGCAGGAATAGACCTTTTTTTGTTCAGCCTCTGAGATTTCAGGGTTGGTTTATTAATACAACAGAACATAGCCTGCTCTGATTAGTACATGGCTTCAGCCAGAAAGGGAATTCTTTGGCTCAAGGGAAAGTTTAACTTTAGATGTCACTGGATCCTGAGATGTGAACTGTGTCACCAGGCTGATTATTCTCTTTTTAGCTCTTGCCTCCACTATTTCTGGGTTGACATGGAGAATGAAGGTTGGGGAGAGGGATGGATCCCAAAAGGAAAACAGGTACTGTGGCTAGAAGGTGAAATGGATGCCATAGAGGCAGAAAACAGTGTCCACTTTAGTGCTCGGCAAATGTCTGAATTGGATGGGTGCCAGATCAGTAGGTCCATGTTGAATAAACCCTCTTCCTTGCCTTAAGGAGCTCACAGTCTCCTAAAGGAATTGGCTTCATAAAACAGACATTTATAGCAGCATGTGAACAGTGAGCCAAAAGAAATACTACAGGGAAGAGGGGATTAACTCTGAGATCTGATAGTGGAGGCGCATGGTTTGGGGTGTCGGAAAGAAGGTAACGTGGAAGTGTTCCTATCTAAGCTGCAGTTTGAAGGTAGAGTAGGAATTGGCTAGCGAGACAGGGCAGGGAAGGGATTCCAAGTTGCAGGAACAGCATGCACAGAGGTTTGACCGGCTTTGAGTGTTAGGAGACAACTGACATGTGATAAAAGGAAAGAGGCAAAACCTCTTCAGATTTGCTTTTTCTTAGTAGTATCTATTCATCATTGCTGTTAGAGAGGAACTTTTAGATTTCAGGTGCCACAGCGACTGTTTCTTTGTTTTAATGTGGTACAATTGGAAAGTCTTCTCTTCTCTGTCTTCCTCTTTCTGATTCTCCCTGACACACGTACCACCACACCTCCCACCCCTTTGCCACCTTCACTGCCATTTGATAGAAGTTCCATGCACAATCTCAGCCAGCCATTTCTGATCCATTTAGGAACATTTGGCTTTGTTGGGCAGTCACTGGTGCTGAGAGACTTCTGTTTCTCAGTGCTCTGCTCGTGGGTTCTAAGGGGCAGTGCCAGAAGACTGTCACTTGAACATTTTGCAGCCATTTGGCTTGGCCATAATTGGGAAGCATCATGTACAAAGCCTTGCCTGAGGGTGTCCTGTCATTTTAGAAATGAACCTTGATCTGTGACAGTCAGCCTTGGGACTTTGCTTCTAATAGCTTGAGTTCTTATTTGTTTTACTTAAAGGATCTCAAACCCTCTGCCTCCTGCCTGTCTTTTCCACTGAGAGGTTAATACAAAGCACAGTGGCTCTGGCATTAGGCTTGCAAAACCCAGAGGCTCCACTAACTTTGTCCAAGCGTGTATGCAAAAATTGCTGCTGACTTCCATCTGACAAACTTTCTTGTGTGAAATAAGTAGAAATTGTCCCACTTGCTCCCGCATCTAGAAGTGAATGAATAAATGAAGGAGTTGTTAAATACGAATTAATATTATTGATACCATTTAACAGGCACCTACTGTGTGAAAGAAAGTGGGCTGGGGCATCACACGCATCATCTCATTCCGTCTTCACATCAGCCCTGCAAGGAGGATGGTGTCATTCCTTTTCCATAGGTCAGGAAATTGAGGCTCAGAGAGGTTGAGTAAATACCCCAAGTCACGCAGAGTTGATATCATGACCCAGGTCTGATGACGGCCCCACCACCTCCCTCTTGAGATTGTGTTCATTCACGCAGGTGTCGCGGTGACAGTCGACAGCCCTCATTGGAGGTTAAACTCACCATTTCTGTATCCTAACATATTTTATGACTGTCTTCTAGCTGAAGACTTTTCTAGAGCTTGAAATAGACCCAAGATTCGACTTGGAGTGACTTTAAGGTTTTGTAGCTTCTCCTGATTCATTACAGTGCAAATTAATTAAATGAATTATGTAGCTTAGCCAATTACTTGCTTTGATCCAATGGTGCTACAGAAAGAATGAATTGAACATTTTTATTTAATCCACTTTGGGGGCATGGTTAAGTGGATTTAAAAAAATAAAAGCATCAAGAATCCTTTTTATCAATTAATTTTGAGCCATTCTGTTCTTTTAGGAAGCTGCAGGTGCTTTCTTGGCTATTCTTAAGATCCTTGTCAGGTTGACTGGCTTACATTTATTCGGTGCTTATAGTTGCCAGGCATTTTTCCAAGCACTTTATTTATCTTACTGCATCCTTACAATCACCGAGGGGATTATTATACTTTTATCCACACTTTATAGAGGAGGAAACTGAGGCACAGATCACTTAAGTAACTAGTGGCAGAACTGGGAGTAAAATTCCAGACCTGAAGCTCATAACCATTCTCTGTTGAAAAGAACATTGAATTCAAACTAGAGGAGATGGTGGCTGGTGTGTTTCCACATTGGCCAGAGGGTGCCAGTCCAGGTCATGGCTCTAGGTGTGTGCCCTGGCCCGAAGCCTCTGTGAGCCTCAGCTTTCCTCCTCGCTAGCCCAGGAATAACCATTTCTAACACTTAGCATTTACGGATTGGATGAGGAATTGTATGCCATGCTTGCTGCCTCCCAACTTTTCCTTGGGTCAGGTACATGCTAGGGAGAGGTTCCCTTTTGTCTTATTAAGCTACTGAGAGACAGACAGCATCACTCCTGAGTTAAATGACCCTGAGCCCTCCCATGCACTGATTAGCCATGAGTCTGGTCTGTCCTTGGGCCTCCCTCCTCTACGGATCAAAGATGGCTGGGCATGCTTGCTCATAGAGAGTGTGTCATTGCGAGTTCCTGAGGACTCACCCCTTCCACCCTGGGGCTGGAGAAATCCACAGTCTCCTGCCCTCTGCATTCTGTGCAGGACTCTGGACAGCTTTGGGCTTATGCTGCTCTCACCAGTGACAGCAGAAAGCACTGTCACTGCTCCTGGCTCCCAGTGCTGGCCCTGGGCTCAAGGATGAGGACACGGCTCCTGTTTGCGTAGATTCAGGCCCTTCAGTCACAGCCCAGACCTGCCTGTCTCTTCAGGCTGGCTCCCTACCTCCCTCCTGGCTGATGACAGCTTGTCCTCCCACTCGGATTTCTCTGGACCTCTCTGGGTCTAAGAATCCAGGCCTAACGCTGCAGGAGTCCCCGGGAGAAGACGTCTTTTTCTTCTCATGTCTGGTTCTCCACTTCTGCCTGTCCTGGGACCGACTTTCCCAGAATGATGAACCCTGGAGTCCCCAGTTCCCTTTAGGGAAGCCCTCAGTCCACCACAGGCCTGTGAAGTCCACCTCCGGCTTCACTTGGAATCCGATGCTGTGACTTCCCAAGAGCCTGCCTTCTTCCAATTCATCCCCAGTCTTGTCTGGAGCGGCCTAAACACCCCTTCTCTTCCTACCACCTCAGAACTTTTGCTTGCCACGTTGCCCTTGGCTTTCTTAGTTTTGTTTTTCAGAAAACAACTCTTTCTCACAAGTTCCTTTGTGGTTAATTTTTTCCCCATTAGCATCCTGCTTTTTCTGCAGCTTCCGTTGACAAAGGTAAAATTTACCTCTAGAACCGGTGAAGGAAGGAGCTGAATATACTCTGTTTCCTCAGGCTCGCTTGAACATGACTCACAGATTCCATTTTCAGTACTGAAAACTCAGCCTTGCCAGGGCAAACTGTCAGTCTCTGTTTTATGGTGACAGTACTTTCTAAAAGTTTCTTTTCCCCTTCATGGAATCTTTAAATGCTCCACTTCATTTACTTCTCTGGGTCATGCAGGCAACTCTGTGCCCTGCTCTGGGCAAGGAATGTTATTTCTGTAGCAGAGAAGATTGAAATTGGATTCTGTTGAAAAAAAATTTTTTTTTTTTTGTCTATACTGTCATGGTTAAAAAAATCCATTTTTTAACAATGTAAAGGTAGAGAAGGAGACAAATCTTACAAAAACTTGAAGACTTTCTTTCTACAAAAACCAACTTCTGTGCACCAGCTCTTTCATTTGCAGGTGCCTGAGATTAACGCTTCTGAAAATGAGTCTTTTAAATTCAGTCCTTCTCCTCTAAATGAAACGTGTTCAGTGGTAATGGTCCAATTCTCACTATGTAATATGTAGAAATTATTTTCCCTTTGTGAAGAAAACTGGGCTTAAATGCTAAAATATTACCTTTTTGTCTTCTTGAAAAGTCTTTTCTGCCCTTAGTAGTAAAAGCTTTAAAAATTAATGGAAAATTCCCCCATCCCTTCACTCTGGCTCAGGAGGAGCATGAGATATCAGTTTCTCTGTAAATAACGTAAGTACTGTCTTGCTGGTGTTTGAGGGTGAACTGCTTTAAGGCATATGTTTTAAAGCAAAGTGGAGGTCAATTTGGATGAAAAGTGAAAAGATCGAGTGGATTAAGTTGGCTTTCAGTAGTTAGAATGCCCATCTGCACCTGAAACTCGGTGCCAGCAGTCATATGTATATAGGTGGGGAAAGAAGTAGAAATTTCCTACAACTTTTTGACATCAGAATTATAACAGTCTTTTTTGTTTGTTTCTGTATAACACTTTACAGTTTCTAGATCATGGATCAGCAAACTTTTTTTTCTATACAGGCCCAGATGTTAAAAGTTTTAGGCTTCATGGGCCATAGGGTCTCTGTTGGAACCACTGGATCCCGCCGTTGTCCTCGCAGAAAAGCAGCTAGATAATAGTAGATGAATGGGTGTGGCTGCATTCCAGTAACTCTTTCTTGATCTAAGCAGGCCGCTCGCCTCAGTGAGCCAATCCCTGATCTAGAGGATTCTCCTGGTTAACGGCAATAGTGATGTTGATCATCCTGTGGTCAGAGTTAGCTGCTGTGTTTGAGAGTCTGTCATGAGTCAGGCTGTGTACATATTTAATGCTCCTGAACAGTTTAAAGAAGGGTAAGTGTGATTATTGCCACTGCAAAAAAAATAAGTAAGGCTCAGCTGGGTTAAGCGACCTGCCACTCTATGCAAGAGCATTCAGCCTCAGCACCTTTGACATTTTGGGTTAGATTTTTGTATGGGAGGCTGCCCTGCTCATTTTAGGGTGTTTAGAAGCCCCCTGGTTTCTAACCACTAGATGCCAGTAGCACCCCTCCCATAACAGGATCATCCCTTCTGTGTGATTATCCAGAAATACCTTGGCCTTGCTAACTGTCTCCTGGGGGGCAAAATCACCCCTGGTTGAGAACCACTTTTAAATGTCGAAATCAGGGCTGGAAAGAGGGCTTCTCCGGCCTTTTACTGTATATACTGTTTTCTGCTGGATATGATTTTTCTTTGTTTTGTGTTTGTTTGCTGGTTTTATTTTTCCTGACAGAAATAATGACTGCCCCCAACAAAGGCTGCTTCCCTGGGTTGGTGCATTCTCTGCTCTCCTCCTTCAGATCCCCACTTCCCCCTTCCCCTTTGGGCCTCTGCCTTCAGCTGTGTCTGCAGGCACCTTCCTCCTGAGGAGTGGTAAAAACATGGCATCCACGTGATGGAGGTGGTCATTGCTGCTGGCTTGGTTTTTGTTTCTAGGCCTTTTCAGTGGTCAGAGTTAGGAAATCATCTTTCCCCCTTGCTTCCTTCATTCCTCTTCCTTCCTTCCTTCTCTTTCTTTCCTTCCTTCTTTCCCCTCCCTTTCTTCCTTCCCCTTCCTTCTTTTTCTTCCTTTCCTCCCATTCCCCTTCCCTCCTTACAATATGTATTATGAGTTCAAAAAGGTATTTTCAACTAAAATTTACAATTATGGGTTGTTGTGGTTTTTTTTTACTTAGCTACATTGAAAATTTCTTCAAGACATAAATATATTTTCTGATGGGCTTTTGCTAATCTGATTTTTGAGAAATATCTTGATATGGTTTTAATTAGAATTTCTCTAATTATGGGTTAGAAGAACCCTTTCTTGACTCACTTCTTCTATGACTTTCCCCATCCAAGGCAGAGTTAATCACATTTTCCTTAATGCCCTCAGAATGCTTTGAGATACCCTCTGTTGTAGCGTTTATCATCATTGATCAACTTGGTGGTTTCTCCAACTCTGTTGACTCTTCCTGAGGAAGATCTTGTGTTTTATCCATTTTTATCATCTAATCGCTTGGCATTGTGTTTGGCCTTTGTGAGTGTCTATGAATGAAGAGTTTTGACAGTTTTTACTTAGATTCATTGACCTCAATCTCTTTTTAATTCCCAAATAACTGCCTACCCCAATAGAGTAGCTAAAAACAGAATGTTGGGAGAGAGCAACACAATACAAGCAAGCTATTGAGAAAAACCAAAAATGCTTATTTTTAGCACTGACTTCTCCTCTAAGTTCTAGACACGTTTGTTCCATTGCCTTCTTGATATCTCCGTTCAATTGTCTTAACTGTGGTTTTTCAACCCCCTCCTATGGACACTTGGGCCAGATAATTCTTCGTTATGCGGAGCTGTCCTGGACCTTGTGAAAGTTTAGCAGCATCCCTGGCTTTCATCCATTGGATGCCAGTTGCACCCCCTCCCTGGTTGTGACAATCAGAAATGTCTGCAGACGTTGCCAACTGTTCCCAAGCACAGTCACTCTCAGTTGAGCAATACTGGTTTAAAGACATCTCAGACTGAGCAAAGCCACCAGAGAACCCTTGGCTTTCCCCTCCAAACCTGTTCCTCCCAGTTTCTTCCATCTTTAAATATCATCATCTTCCATTCAACTAGTCACTCAAATTAAAAAACCTAAATCAGCCTTGTTTTCTTTCTTTCCCTCACCCTCTGTATCTTGTCTCTCAATGAGTTATATTGACTTTATCTCTATAACATAATATAAATCTGTTCACTTTTTACTTTTTATGTTGCTACCATCTAAGTCTTACCCACCATCTTTTGCCTGTATTACTACAGTAGACTCCTGACCCATCTCTCTTGGCCTTTTAGGATCTGTCCATGGTCTGGCATCTTCTTTCCTCTCTGACTTTACTGGCTGCTGCCCTCTTCGTTCTACGCTCTAGCCACATGGGCCTTCTTCCTATTCCTAGAAAATACCAAGTCCATTCTTTCTTCAGGGCCTCTGCATTTTCTATATTCTTTCTCTCCTTAAATATTTGCATGGCTGATTTCATGTCCTCAGGGTCTTTTTTTAATGTCACCTTCTCAGGGAGCCCTTCCCTGATGGCTCAGTCTGATTGGACAGTGTCTTCCATCTGGTTAATCAGTCACATTGCCCTGGTTTATTTTCTTGAGTGAAATATGATATTCAATCATTTAGTTTATGTCCTTGTTTGCTTGTTTGTTGTCTGTCTCCCCTCTAGAATATAAGGATCTTGCTTCTCTTGTTTATTGTTGAATTCCAACCTCAGAGAATGGTCCTCTGCATGTGATAGGCACTAAGTTACTACCTGTGGGATGAGTATTCTAGTGTTTCTGTGGGAGGACTGTAGTCATAAGGTGACCTTGCTGTTGTACAATGATGTCTCTCTTTCTCAAAGAATGAGGAGCCATCTGGGGGATGTGGTAGAGTGAAACAATTAAGTACACTGATTAGATTTGACATGTCCCTTCTTCTCTAACATTGCTGCTGTTGTTTGTGATCCTTTGTACCCTGTTTCAAGGTCTCTGGAACCAGCTAAATACATACAGAATCATTATTAAAAGAATATATATATATGTGAGGGTAAATAAAGATCACATACAAAAGAAAGAATTTGCTTGGAATCTGATTCTGCCTCAGTCACAATGTAGGAAATTATCTGGTGTGCACAATCCTCTCATTTTTGGAATCTAGAAGATGTGTGATATCTAATGACCTAAGATGGGACCAGCAAACTTTTTCTGTAAAGGGCCATATAGTAAGCATTTTAGACTCTGTGGGCCCTGTGGTCTCCATGACAGCTATTAAACTTTGCCACTGTCACATGTAGGCAGCTTTAGACAATATGTAAATGTATGGGTGTAGCTGTGTTCCAAAAACAACTTTATTCATAAAAACATTTATAGAAAACAATTTCCAAAAAAATAAAAATAAACTCTCACAGTTAAAAGGAGGCATATTTCCTATATGTCTTTTTGCACTGACACTTATTTTACATTCGATGTTGTAGATTATGGTATCTCCTGTTCTGTTGTTTTGGAAACTTTCTGCTAGGTAATACTTTTACAAAGCACAGTGGAGTGTCTTGGAGCCACATTTTAGGGTGAATGCACTTTGAAAGAAATCTCAGCAGTATATTTTTTCTAAAAGCATTTCCAGTTCAAGGAGATCCATTTGGGGCTTTTTAAGAGTCATTGCAATCAAAGGTAATCTTGATCAATCATACCTGCTCGTGTCACTAGGAATGAAAGTAATACATGTTCATTAAAAAAAGTACAGATAAGTACAATTTTTAAAAATAAAATTCTCTTGCAGTTCTGTGCAGAGACTATTACTGTGGACATTTTGGTGTCTGCTATGATAACATTTTCTTTCTGTGTGTAGCTATAACTATCACATACATATAGGTATTTGATGCCACATAATATACTCATTTTTTATTGAAATGTATTAATTTTTCAAAACTGGGATCATATGCTCTTCAGAGTATTACAGCTTTCTCTTATCATTGAAATCATATTCTCACAATTGAGGCACTGTCAGTAATTGGTTGTTTAGTAGCACCATTTCTAAGTACATCAGGTGGCCTCCTAACAGACTATCAGGTTTCTTTCTAAACCAACAGGCTTTGAAAGGGTGAGGATCTTTTGGTTCCCAGCACATGTCTCCCCTCTGGGTTTGGGCAGTGAGTATAAGAGCAAACTCTCTGCTGTCCAGAAATTTTCAGAAGCTCATTTCCAAGAAATGATAATCACAAACACCTGCCTGAAGGTCATGGAGTCTGCCCCGTTTGCGAGTCTGGATGACAGATCCTTCCGTCCTTGAATTAGGCTAGATCATGGGCAGGTGCATCAGTGGTGTGAGCTGTGTTACTGCTTATGGAATTACTCTTTTGCGGTTTACCGTGAAGCTGTCAGCTTGTGCCAGAGGCTGCGGACCTCAGCCCCAGACGGTAGCTAGGCCACAGGTGTGTTTTGCTTGCGCGTGTGGAGGTGGTCCATTTGAGGCTGTCTTTTCTCCACTGGAATTAGTTTGGCCAATATTAAAATCTAGACTTTAGCCCCACTCTGGAAAAGCACGTTCCCATGTGCACCAGGAGACACATACAACAATAGTCACAGCTTTAATCACAATGTGGGATTTTTGACATAGCTCACATATCTATTAAGAAGAGAGTCAATAAAACAAAACCAAAAGTGTGTGGTGCAGTATAGAAATCAATAAAGCAGTGCAAAGGGCTGAGCGTCAGTGAGGCACATCGATATGGGGGGATCTCATGGATGCTATGTGGTGTGAAGAGAGCCAGTCATAGCAGAACACGTTTATGTAAAGGCCAGAAGCGTAGAATGGAATAGCAGATAGTTTAGGGAGTCACAGTTGTGGTGAAACTAT
The DNA here is from genome assembly GCA_029593785.1 of Cabassous unicinctus. NCBI lineage: Eukaryota > Metazoa > Chordata > Mammalia > Cingulata > Chlamyphoridae > Cabassous > Cabassous unicinctus. Next base: position 30,254 of record JAQZBX010007921.1, on the reverse strand, counting down.
ACAAAAAAGCAATGGAATACTAAACACAGAAGTCAGGGTAGCGATGATGGGGGAAAGGCTAAGATTAGGGTGAGGTTCTCAAAACTAGAAGGTTCTTTCTCTTGGGCTGGACAATGGGAACAGCATGTTTGTTCCTGTTTATTTCATTATATACACACATCACTCTTTTGTAAGCTTGAACTGTTTCATAATTTTAAAAGCTAGATGATCTGGAAGCATTGGGCCCATATTCCCGCACAGCAGCAGTTGGCTGGAACTGAGTCATGGCTGCCTCCGTCAGATGTGACGTGCACTTTCTGGTTTACCATAATCCTTAACTCCCTACTGTCCCTGCTGTTTCTCTGGCCCAGCCTAGCTCTCCTACTGCCCCCTAAGTGACCCCTGATCTACACTGAAGGGTGTTAGGAGATGCAGCTGCTGAAAGTCATCGTTGTATTCTCTGTAAGTGGTTGGTAAGGATGTGGCTGATTATACTCACATTGTGTGTTGTCTGTATGAGAGAAATGTCTCTCGTGTCTAAGTACTAGGAAATGATTTCCTTTACCTACTAGTTCATTTTTATCTTTTGGATGCTGTGAATGCTATCACTGATCATGATTTCTTCTTTGCCTTGGCTGTCAGGAAGCTCAGAGGCAAATATGTTCCCATCTTTAATGAAAGTGGAGACCTTGTGGCATGTGTTTTGGGTTTTAACCCTATTGTTAGTTTTATCTATCTTCCTGATTCTCTTCTCCCCCTTTATTTCCTCATTTAATTTAAAAATATTATTCCATAATACACTTTTTTGGATATAAACTCATTTATCTACAATGATGGCAGAATATGGTGTTGTGAGAACATTCTGGAAATCTGAGCTTTATTCAGAATGTTTTATTCACAAAGCTGCCTAGATCATCTGCTTCAGCCTTGTGGGTTACTAATTTTCCAAGAACAAGAATATAATTAAAATACACTTAGAGCTAAAACACGATTGAACATAATTTGATCTTTGATAATTTAGAAGGCAGTTAAGGAACTTGCCATGCCTCAAGGCCATAATTAAGAACATCAGTTATTAATAGTGTGGCACTATAAAAAAAAAACCTGGGTATTTCAGCTTTCTAGTTATTTGAAATCTCTTGGAACTAGAATTTATCATCTCTGCATTCAGTGCATGTATAGGTTGTTAGAGCCCCCATATCCGATTAGTTCACATATGTTATCACAGTTGATGAATGTCAGAAAAAGGGAGGCAGGGGGTCATAGTGGAAAGAGTTTTACTTTCCCACCATTTGCTAGATAGTATCCACTACATGCTGGGTGATGAAAATACAAAGACAACTAAGAAACGGAAGAGGCTTTGCCTTTTGGTTAATGTGAAAGACAGGAGTGTGAAAGCTTTGGCGGCGCAGAATGGTGTCTTGCCTCAGCACAAAGGGAGTTGTGAAGGAGTCACCCTGCCAGGAAGAAGCATTTTCACTGGGGAGGTGCAGTGCGGGTAGACTGGGAGTATAAGTTCTAAGAAAGCTTGGTTTGTTTTAGGAGCTCATCTCTTCCTCTGCCCTGTCCTCACGGTGATGGAGGTGGTGGTGAGTGTCGGGGATGTATGAGTAGGTAATGGAGGTTGCGATGAGGAGGAGATAGCAGTGATGGAGGAGAGTGAGGGAAGAGGTGGCGGAAGAAGGGGTGGTGATGGAGAGGGTGATGGAGGAGATGGTGGAAGAGGTGGAGGTGAGGGAGGAGGTGAGAGGAGACGTAGTGCTGATAGAGATAGCAGTGGGGATTGCAACATTTGTTGAGCAATTGCTGTGCCAGGCATTATGTTAAGTACTGTACATACACAGCAACCCTCTGTGGGTAGGTGTTTTTTATAATTCCCATTTTATGGTTGAGAAAACGGAGGCAGGGAGAGGTTAACTACGTTCCTCAAGAGACAGGAGCGAGGAGGAGGGCCCCAGGCCTGGAGACAGGCTCAGTCCATCATTGTTGTCAGGTCTTTCCCCACATGTTCCCCTCTTAGAGAGCCTTCCCTGACCCCCCTTTTTATAACTGCTGCCCCTCCCCCAATGGACAGACATCTTGATCTTTTTTCCCTGCCTCGTTTCTCTCCAAATCAATTATCATCTTGATTTACTGTTCTTCCATCCACTTCATTCAAATAGAGAAGTCATACATCTGGGCTTTTGTTTTAAAATGTTGGCAACCAATTTTAATTAAAAAACAAAAACAAACACAACAAAAACACCCTGGTTACCAAAGAAAATGTATTTACTAGCTGGGGCCACTTTGTTGCCTGCCACTTTGCTAACCCCTCTGCAGATCTGGGAGAACCATCTGAGGACCCAAAGCAGAGGTGTGAGGAGATGAGATTTGCAATCTGCCAAGCTCACATGGACAACTGCTGGGTTAGCAGGCTGTCGCAGGAATCCCTGCACAACATGGCATGGTCTGGGAGAGCTTGGTGCTGAGGACCTGGACACCTAGACGTTCTAGTTACGAGTTGCTGTGTGATGTTGGCAAGCTGCTTAGCTCTTCCGGGCAGGACTTGCCATCTTTGGAAAGAGCAGCAGTACTGTGTGGAGCCCTTTTGGAGCCTGAGACCAAAAGGAAAATCAGTAATACTGATCCTGGTTTATTTTAAATTTTACTATTTTGAGCTTCCTGATTTTTTGGGTATTAATTGCGATTTTTCAAAATTTGCACAGAAATATTATTTATCATGATTACTGAGATTTTTTTGTACCCCTTAAAGTTTGCCCCTGAGGCCAGTGCCTCACTCGCCCCATCGCGGACCCTGTCCTGAAAAGCAGATTGCACTCAGGGCCCTTGCGAGGCCGAAAACCAGTGACATAGTGCATTTCCACTTCTCTGGGCTTTGAATAGGAAAAAGCAGTGTCTTCACTTAGAATTTGGTCAAATCACTTGTCCTTTTTATATGGCTAGGCAGAGTACTGCCAAGATAAAACCATAAATTCATTTTGTGATTTGTTAAGAGCAGAATCTTTGGCTGGAGAATTGGGATAATACAGACTCTGAAATCTTTGTCCTGTTCTGTTGAATACAGATTTCACTGTCTTTACAACCACATTCCCTCCAGCTAAAATTGAAGGCAACTTTAGTGTTTAATGATGATGGCACCACATAGCCCACTGTTAATGACAGCACTGCTGCCGCGGTGGCCTGGCCTTCGGGGATAACGGCAAAATGTTCGATTTCGCTTCCCCAGCACTTTGGAAATTCTTCAGAAAAGTTATTAGGAATCTGATAGCAAAGGGCAGACTTGTCAGCTGAGCTGTCCTGTGGAACTCACCAGGAGCTCCAGTCTCCAGTTGTGGCAGAATCTTTTTCTAGGTGGGAGGTAGGGAGAATAGCTGCTCTCAACGGCTTTGTTTTCAGCCAGTGCATTGGGCTTTGCAGGCACACAGCTGGAAGGGCTGCCGGCGCCCCTCGAGGAGGGAGGGGCAGCGAGGGAAGCCCAGATGGGCCCTAGCGAGCATGAGCATGGTATTTGGTCCTTACAGGGTGTGTGTGATCTGAATTGGCCCAGCCTCAGTTTCCTTGTCCTGAAATAGTTTAGGATCAGACTATTAGAATGGATTTGAGAAGAGGACTCTAAACTGTAATGGCTTGGGTGACAGAAAGCTATGAGTTCAAATTCTGGGCATCTCTAACAACTTTGACTCTAAACTTTATCCTCCATCAAATGGAGTAATGGTGCCAACTGCATAACATCATGACGGTGAACGATTATGTGCATCTGGCGCCTGGAGCTAGAGAATGTGGGATAAATGACCGGCTGTGCTGTTCAGGGGGCAGAGAGAACAGTTTCCTCCAGTATAAAATGAGGGTGCAGTTCCCACCATGAATTGAGGCAATGTCTTGAAAAGCACGCAGAGCAGTGCTGGACAATCGGAATTGCCGCCACGTGTGTGTTTTGTGAATGTTGAATGGAAGGACAGATGTATGAAGGCCCCTGTCTCAGGTGGGCTGGTCTGGGTTTGCTTTGCTCACAATTTTATCCTGAGTGTCGGGCACAGACCGGGCAGCTTAGTAGGTATAAAGTTTTGCTAGATGAACACCTAGGCCAAGAAGAGGCAAGAAGTTGTCTGTGGTTACAGCAGGCGGTGGCCCACAGGTTCTGAGTGGACCGCCTCCATCAGAGCCCCCCGTGCCCTGGAGACCTGCCCCAGATCTGAGTGCCCTGTGGCGAAGCCCACGCTGCCTTGCGGTCAGGGCTGGGAGTTAGCTGGGATGCATAGGCAGGCTGTGCTGCTGGTGAAAATGGTACCTTCCTCTCCCCAGTGGCCTTGACCCTCTGGACTGCTGCCTGCCAGCCACCCCTACTCTGAGCCTTTCACAACTAGGGCAAGTCCAGACCCCAGTGGCAGAGATGGCACCTCACTGGCAGCAGCAATGCTGACCCCCAGGCAGGCAGATCCCTGCTGCTCCTCTGTGCCACCCACCTGCTGACACTCCACCCAAGTCACTCTCTCATGGTGGTTTTTGGGACCTGCAGCCTCTGCCGTGTACCATACTGATGATTAAATATCATGCATAGCCTCCCCACAGGACATGGGGTGTCCAAATTTGACCCACTTTGGGGTTGAATGCCCTATGTTCTGCAGGATTAGCCTTTTAAGAGCTACTGAGAGTTAGGGTAATTGCTGTGGCCCAGCCCTACGCCAGGCCCCTGCACAGATAACGTTTATCCTCAGGTCACTGCTGTCAGGTAGGTACTATCATCATCTCTGGTTTTCACTTATTGATCTCATCTGCAGGGTCATTGAGAGCCTGCTCTGTGCTGGTCACTATTCTGGGTGCCAGGGATAAGCAGTGAGCAAACCAGGCACAAATCTCTGACTCCTTAGGCCCAAGGCTGATTGCTGCAATGAATGTATACTATTCAGTATTGCTATTTACACATAAATGAGTTTTCTAGATGGGTACAAATTAGAGACAATACCATCAATTTCTCAGCTGGAGAGCTTGACAACCTGTAGGAATTTATTTATCTAATGAGCAAAAGCCGTAAGAATGCTGCCAAGGTGCCACGATTGTAGTGATTATGTAGACCGTCTGTTATGCTGAAATGCCTTAGAAGACTGTTAAGCCTGTTGTGGGTGGAGACGAGACGAGACGTGTGCCTTGGAGACAGTCAGGTAGGGATCGGCTGAAGATAATGGGAAAAATGTGACTGGTTATAGTGGACAGCGTTTGAAAGGAAGATTTGCTACGAGAAAGGGGGATGGAAAGGTTTCCTCTGTTTGGGGCATTAGCAGCGACTGAGAAACTGCTCTAGGATAAAGTGATCTGCCAGGTACAGTGGATCCTTGCTTCCAAGCTGGCTGAAGTGGTCGCTAGGGTTTTTTATTTTTTTATTTATTTTTTATTTATTTATTTTTTTTGGTCACTAGGGTTTTAAGGCAAAAAGACACCTGTGGGCTACTTAATCAGGTACTGCCCTGTGCCAAAGCCCACTTCTCAGCAGAGAGGCCAATACACTTTGTGTTTATGATAATTTGAAAAAAAACAACAACCCAGAAACAAACCACTAAGTGTGCCTGGGAGTTATTTTGTTCAACTCAAAAGTTCTGCGCTCTGGGCAAAAAGCCATGTCACCCTGCCCTTCAGGTCCCAGATAGATGGGGGACAAAGACAGAAGCCGGCCACCTCTGCAGGCTCTCTATGTGCTCAGGACTCTACGTGGTCTCTGCTGAAGGGTCTCCCCATCAGGACCATCTTCCCGGATCCGCCCCTCCTCCCACCCTGCCCTCCGCCCCTCTCTGCCCTGCCTGCCTTATCTGCGTCATTTGTCTTCTCCAGCTGGCTCCTGAGCTCCATGGGAGCGGAGGCTATGCTGGACCCACTATGTGATCCACATATAGTGGGTCATTCAAATGTTGGTGCTCAGTGAATGAACGCCCCCAGCAGCTCCCGCCAGCAGCTCGGAGAAGGGCCCTCCTGCCCGCATTTCACAGCTCTCACTGCCTGCTTGTGAGTGATGATGGGCTGGGGCCCACCACTCTGTGGGAGCCAAATAAGCAGGCTCTGTGAGGCTTCGTGCCTGGAGCTTCAAGTCCACGGCGCAGGCAGTCAGGGAGGGAGGCTGGATGTAAAGTGGGGCAATCAAGAGCAGGCTGGAGCCCACAAGCCCGAGCTGAAGCCCACGTCAGTTCTTGCTGCTTCTGACCTTGGTGGCGTGGATGTCCTGCAGAAGCCAGGGCCCTTCCTCACGGGAAAATGGAGTCAGTGCAGTGTTTGTGGGCCCAGCTGCTGCTTCACATCGAGGTGAGTCAGCACATCAGCAAGAATGTCTGACCTACAGAGTGGCCACTTGCCTCACTTCTGCAAGAATCTCTTTCTTGGACCACCCTACCTGGAAACATGTGGGAATGGGAATTCTGGGAAGTTTGGTTCAGCCTAACCAAGCTGACACACAAGATATATACTATTGTCTAAGAGGTAGCTGAACAAGCTGGTTAAGAACACGGACTTGGGAGGCAGAGGGGCCGGATTCAAATCCTGCCTCCACCACTTACCTGCCAACACTTGCTGTATCAGTCACCTTGAGCAAGTTACTTTGGCATTCTGGGCCTTGGTTTTCTTGTCTCCAAAATGGTGATGATAGTAACACCTTCCTCATAAGACTTTGAGAGGATTAATTTAGTTAGTAACTGTAAACTACTTAGGACAGTCCTGGGGGCATGTATGAAATGCTCAAAAATATTGATAGTAATAAGATAAAAATGTTTATCCCTGTCCTGTGCCACCTAAACAACTCTCTTGTATCAGAGATCCTAAATGAACTGCACTTGAAGAGATGACTCACTGGTCTCACCTTTGTGTCAAAATCATCCTAATACTCAACCCAATATTTGAACCAGAGAAAAAGGATGCACCAAAGAGATAATCTACTCTACCTTAAAAGGCAAGGTTGCATTCCACTCCTAGACTTTTTTTTTTTAATCCAAGGGAAAGGAAATAGGGAATGTGTATCCTTTCAAAGACGTGTATACACATGATCACTGCAACTTCATATGTACCAGCCCCAACCTGGAGATGACCCAGATGCCATCAGCAGGTGACTGGATAAGCAGCGTGGCATTCCATATAATGGAATACTACTCAGCAATAAAGAGGAGCCGGTGTTGGTACATGGCAGCAGCATGGATGAATCTTAGAATAATTATGCTGAGGGGAAGAAGCAGAAAAAAAAGAGTACATGGTGTATGATTCCATTTATATAAAACTCTAGAAAATGAGAATTAATATACAGAGACAGAGAGCAAAATCAATGGTTGCTTGCTGATGGGGGTGGGCAGAAAGGAGGGATTATAAAGGGGCACGAGGAAACTTTTGGGGGTGTTGGGTATTTTCACTATCTTGATTGTTGTGTTGGTTTCATGGGTGCTAACATGTGAAATAGTATCATCATTATTATTCACTTTAAATATGTGCAGTTGATTTTATGTCAGTTCTACCTTAATAAAGCTGTCTAGTAGCAGTGCGCCACTGCAGTAGAGACAGTAAAAATCTATCAGTTCAGGGAAAAGTCATTGTGAGCAAGTAGCACATCCCCCATAGGAGAAGTTTGTTATTTCTTAAATAACTGTGGTGGAAGGAGGAAAGGAGGTATGTAATGAGATGGGGATTCCCTGGGAGGACCATAACCTAGGTATAAATTGTAACAAAAAGAAAATAAGTGCGGGCTGGTCACTTATAATCAACTCTCCAGGACAGAGCCACGTCGCTGAAAGACCAGGCTCTTCATTTGAGACCCGTCAGAGTCATTTTCTGGTTTTCTGAAATCTCCCCAGGTATGGAAACTTTTCTGTCTAACCCTTCAGAGCTCATAGACCTCTCTCCCCAGAAGTTACCAGAAATCTGTCAAGGTTCCTTCCACCAGGTTCTATTGGAAGGGCACAGGGACGTCCCACCTGAGCGCCTTTGCTTCTGCAGTTCCCCTGCTTGAAAGATTCCCTCTTGGCCATCAATCTCACTTGTGCCCTCGCCCAGGTGTGGTTTGCTCCAGGCAGCCCTCCCAGAGCTCTCCAGCTGGGCTAGGTATCTTCCTCAGTGCTCTCTTCCAGCCTCATTCTTCCCTTTGCATGCTGGCCTGCAAGACATTCACCTCCTTTCAATTCTTCTGATGACCTCAGGGCTGCTGTGCTTGCACTTCCCTCTGCCCAAATGCTCTTCCCACGGCCGAGCACTCCTCAGCCTTTAGGCCTAAGCAGACGTTGCTGACTGCATATGTTCATACGCATTCATCTCCATCCCTTTGCCCTGTTCATTTCCTACAGAGCAACAGTGTAAATGACTTGTTTATTATCTGTCTTCAGTTAGAATGTAAGCTCCGTGGGGACAGGTATTTTGCCTGTTGCAGCTCTGTCCCTGGCACCCAGGGCTTATTTTTTTTAAAATATATTTTTATTACAGAAGTTGAGAACTTACAGAACAATCATGTAAATGTGTAGAATTCCCATACAGCAACCCTTCACCAACACACCACACTGTTGTGGAACATTTGTTACAGATTTTGAGATAATATCAGACTACCAGGGGCTTACTTTTTATTTGTATCAAAAATTTTTTAAATTGTTTCATATATGTATACACACACACACACACACACACACATATATATACATATATCATAAAATTTGCCATTTTACCTATTTTTAAGTGTACAATTCACCACCACCCATGTGAAATAGGGATAATTAAACCCACCTCATGAATTGATGAGTTGGTAAAATGGAGTTGATAAGCCACATTTGCTTTCTTTCTCAGGCTGACCCCAGGGTTTTTGCTTTCCTTCTTCTCCTCCTTCTCCTCCTTCTCCTCCTCCTCCTTCTCCTGCTGCTGCTGCTGCTGCTGCTGCTGCTTCTGCTGCTGCTGCTTCTCCTTCTTCTTCTTTAAATGAACAGAAGGTGAGGAGGTTGCACATGCACTTCTAAGTTCCTAGAAACTCCTGTCACCACGACCTGGTAAATTCCTACCAGGTGAGAAGGGCCTTTCCGTGGCCTGCCAGTGTAACTAGGGACAGTGCCCCATGATACCTCTTGTGGCACCTTTTTTTTTTTAACCCTTGTAGCATTTATCCCATTTCTTAATTCTGTGGTTATTTGTGTAAGCATTTCCTCCATGTCTGTTTCTGCTTCTTGATTGAAAACCCAACGAGGGCAGGGATGGTATCTGCTTTGCTCATCCTCACCAAGTGCTTGGCATGGAGTAGTTGATCGATTAATACTGGTTGAGAGGATGATTCCATGTGTAATAATAAATGCTCAGTAAATTGGAGCCAACCAACTTGAATCTTACAACAATGGCTTCCTGTAATGTACAGAGTATTTATTATCCTGTTTTATAGCTGATAAGACCAAGGTTCAGAGTAGGCCATCTGGCTATTAAGTGGAGATTCTAGGATTCAAGCCCACATCTTTGGTTTCCAAGCTAATCATCTTTTTCTTTTTAATTAAAGAAGTTGTAGGTTTACAGGAGAATCATGTGAAAAAAAAAAAAATACAGTGTTCCCATATACCCCCTTATTGTTGGCACTTTACAATAGTGTGGTACCTTTGTTACAATTGATGAAAGAATATTACAATAGCTCTATTAAGTATAGTTCATAGTTTACTTTAGTTATATTTTTCCCATATCCTGTGCCTATTATTAACACCTTGTATTAGTTTTGTACATTTGATATAACTCATTAGGGGACATTCTTGTACTATTATAACCACAGTCCATATAATTAGTTAGTATCAGTGAGATCATGCAATATTTGTCCTTCTGTGTCTGGCTTATTTCACTCAACATTATGTCCTGAAGGTTCATCCATGTTGTTGCATGCATCATAACTTCATTCCTTTTTACAGCTGAATAATATTCTGTTGTATGTATATGCTACATTTTATTTATCCCTTCATTAGTTGATGTACACTTTTGTTGGTCCATCTTTTGGCAATTGTGAATAATGCTGCTATGAACATCCAGTATGCATATCTGTTTTGGTTCTTCTGGGTATATACCTACTAGCAGGATTGACAGATCATATGGCAATTCTATATTTAGCTTCCTGAGGAACTGCCAAACTATCTTCCACAGCAGCTATACCATTTTACATTCCCACCAGCAATGAATGAGTGTTCCTATTTCTCCACATCTTCTCCAACACTTGTAATTTTCTCTTGTTTTTTTAAAAATAGTAGCCATTTTAGTGGGTGTGAAATGATATCTCATTGTGGTTTTGATTTGTATTTCCCTAATAGCTAGTGACGTTGAACATCTTTTCATGTGCTTTTTTAGCCATTTATATATCCTTTTTGGAGAAATGTCTATTCAAGTCTTTTGCTCATTTTTAATTGGTTGTTTGTTTTTTTTTGTTTTGTTTAGGATTTCTTTATATATTCTGGATATTAAATGCTTATTTGATAATGTGATTTCCAAAAATTTTCTCCCATTGCGTAAGTTGTCTTTCACTTTCATAATAAAGTCCTTTGCACAAAATTTTTTAATTTTGAGGAGGTTCCATTTATCTATCTTTTCATTTCATTGCTTGTGCTTTGGGTATAAAGTCTAAGAAACCATTGCCTGACACAAGATCCTTAAGATGTTTTGCTACATTTTCTTCTAGGAATTTTATGGTCTTGGCTCTTATATTGAGGTATTTGATCCATTTTGAGTTAATTTTTGTATATGGTGTGAGATAGGGATCCTTTTTATTCTTTTGCGTATAGATATCCAGTTCTCCTCGCACCATTTTTTAAAAGAGACTATTCTTTCCCAATTGAGTGGACTTGCCAGACTTGTGAAAAATCAGTGGGCTGGGGAGCGGGTGTAGCTCAGTGGTTGAGTGCCTGCTTCATATATATGAGGTCCTAAGTTCCTTCCCTGGTACCTCCTAAAAAAAAAATAAATAAATAAAGCCCATAGGGGGTGGGGCAAGATGGCAGCAGAGGAAGAATCAACTTGTCCTGCAGGGCAATTAGTAATCAGCCAGAGCTATCTAAATTATCTATTTGAGTGGGGGGTGGGGGGAGGAGACCAGAAGAGTATCCTGCAACTTCCTTGGAAGAACAGAAGGAGGAGACTGCCCATCTTCAATAAAGAGTCAAGAGTAGAGCACTCCATACCGGTGCCCATCCTCCACTGGTGGCACAAGCCACCTCAGGAACTATTTCCTGGCTGGAGTTGGAAGCTCCATTTCCTAAAAATGGGGAAGGAAGAGAAGGTCAGGCACTGGTTTCAGCTACTGATTAGTAAATTTGGCTGGCTAAAGTCTAGTCCTAAGAACAGTTAAATTTTGAACCTGTCCAAGTGAGAAAGAGGCTGGTAGCGTCCATCTTAACTCCACTCCTGGCATGAGGGGAAGTGGGGCTGATTGAAAATCACAGTGAAAGTGGAGACTGGCTTCTTTCCACCCAGGTAGGATTGCAGCCCTAGCCTAACCCCAGCCCCACCTCCAGCAGGGAGGAAAATGGGAGGACCTGCAGTGGTCTCTCTGGGCAACTGCCGGTGCTTTCACCCCACACAGACTAGATTGGTGGGCAAACTTGTGGATATATCTCTGCCCCAAATAGGATGGGGGCGGGGATTGTTTCCTCAACCTCTCCAGCAACTGAGAGGGAAATTTATAGCCCTCAATGCTTACATTAAAAAAGAAGAAAGAACTAAAATCAATGACCTGGGAAGCGGGTGTGGCTCAATGGATAGAGCTCCCGTTTACCATATGGGAGGCCCCGGGTTCGCTTCCCAGGGCCTCCTTGTGAGGGCAGGCCGCCGGCCCGCACGGCGCGGTAGGCTGATGCAGCAAGACCTCACAGCAGGAAGCGGGTGTGGCTCAATCGATAGAGCCCCCGTTTACCATGCGGGAGGCCCCGGGTTCGCTTCCCGGGACCTCCTTGTGAGAGCAGGCCGGCCCGCGCGGCGCGGTGGGCTGATGCAGCAGGACCTCACAGCAAGGGGGAGATAAGCAGACACGGAAGAAACACACAGCGAATGGACACAGTAAAAACACAAGCAGCAAGGGGGGGATAAATAAATAAATAAATAAATCTTAAAAAAATAAAATAAAATCAATGACTGAACTACACAGCTGGAGGAACTAGAAAAAGAACAGCAAATGATGCCCAAAGCAAGTAGAAAGAATGAAATAACAAAGATCAGAGCAGAAATAAATGAATTTGAAAACAAAATAAACAATAGCGAGAATTAACAAAACCAAAAGTTGGTTCTTCGAGAAGGTCAACAAAATTGACAAACCCTTAGCTAGACCGACAAAGAAAAAAGGAGAAAAGATGCAAATATAATCAGAAATGAAAATGGGAACATTACTACTGACTCCACAGAAATAAAAGAGGTCATAAGAGGATACTATGAACAGCTGTACACCAACAAACTAGACAATGTAGATGAAATGAAAACATTTCAAGGAACACATGAACAACCTGCACTGACCCTAGAAGAAATAGAGGACCTCAGCAAACCAGTCACAAGCAAAGAGATTGAAACAGTCATCAAAGAACTCCCCAAAATGAAAAGCCCAGGACCAGAGGGCTTCATAGAGGAATTCTACCAAGCATTCAAAGAAGATTTAATACCAATCTTAGTCATACTCTTCTAAAAAGTTGAATAAAGAGGAGCATTACTAAAATCATTCTATAAAACCAGTATCACCCTAATACCAAAGGCAGATAAAGATACTACAAAAAAAAGAAAAGAAAATTACAGACCAATTTCCCTAATGAATATGGATACAAAAATCCACAAGTAAATACTCGCTCATTGAATCCAACAACACATTAAAAGAATTATCCATCATGATCAAGTGGGTTTCATCCCAGGTATGCAAGGGTAGTTCAACACAAGAATATCAGTCAGCATAATACACCACATTAATAAATCAAAAAAGAAAAATAACACAATCTCCAGTGATGCAGAAAAGGCATTTGACAAAATCCAGCATCCTTTCTTGATGAAAACATTCCAAAAGATAGGAATCGAAGGAAGCTTTCTCAGCATGATAAAGGGCATATATGAAAAACCCACAGCTAACATTGTACTAAATGGTGAAAGGTTGAAAGCTTTCCTGTTGAAATCGGGAACAAGACAAGGATGTCCACTGTTAGGACTGTTGTTCAATATAGTGCTAGAGGTTCTGGCTAGAGCAGTCAGGCAAGAAAAAGAAATAAAAGGCTCCTAAATTGGAAAGGAAGAAGTAAAACTTTTGCTATTCACAGATGATATGATCCTTTACCTAGAAAATCCCAAAAAATCGACAAGAAAACTACTAGAGCTAATAAATGAATTCAGCAGAGTGGCAGGATACAAGATTAATATGCAAAAATCAGTATTTCTATACACTTGTAATGAACAATATGAGGAGGAAGTCAGGAAAAAATTCCTCTTACAATAACAACAAAAAGAATCAGATATTTAGTAATAAACTTAACCTAGGACGTAAAGCACTTGTATTCAGAAAACTACAGTGCATTGCTAAGAGAAATCAAAGAAGACCTAAATAAATGGAAGAACATTCCATGTTCATGGATGGAAAGACTAATTATCACTAAGATGTCAATTCTCCCCAAATTGATATATAAATTTAATGCAATCCCAACAAAAATTCCAAGAACCTTTTTTAAAGAAATGGAAAACCCAATTATCAAATTTATCTGTAAGGGTAAGAGGCCCCAAATAGCCAGAAACATCTTAAAAAGGAAAAATGAAGTTGGAGGACTCTCACTTCCGGACTTAAAATCATATTACTTAGCTACTTAGTAGTAAGAACAGCATGTACTGACATAAAGAAAGACATATAGACCAAGGGGACCGAATTGATGGTCCAGAAACAGATTCTCACATCTATGGTCAAGTGATTTTTGACAAGGCTGTCAAACCTACCCAGCTGAGGCAGAACAGTCTATTTAACAAATGGTGCTGGGAGAACTGGATATCCATATCCAAAAGAAAGAAAGAAATATAAAAAGTAACTCAAAGTGGATCAAAGGCCTATATATAAAAATAAGAACATAAAACTCCTAGAAGAAAATGTAGGGAAACATCTTCAAGACCTGGTTGTAGATGTTGGTTTCTTAAACCTTATACCGAAATCAGAATCAAAGGAAGGAAAAATGGATAAATGGGACCTCCTCAAACTTAAACACTTGCATGCTTCAAAGGACTTTGCCAAGAAGGTGAAAAGGCAACCAACTCAATGGGAGCAAATATTTGGAAACCACAAATCCAATAAGGGTTTGATTTCCATGGTATATAAAGAGGTCATACAACTCAACAATAAAAGAGCACGCAATCCAATTTAAAAAATGGGCAAAAGACTAGAATAGACATTTCTCCAAAGAGGAAATACAAATGGCCAAAAAACATGAAAAGATGCTCAATAACACTAGCTATTAGAGAAATGCATGGTATTCTGTTGTAGACATATTGTGATTCAAGCAATGGAAGAAATTATAACAGTGAGGTAGAGCCAGTGGCCACTAGACGCTTTCGGGGCAGGGAGGGAAGAGCAGTAGTAATACAGGGGCTTTTTCAGGACTTGGGGGTTGTCCTGAGTGACGTTGTGGCGACCGATACAGGCCATTGTACATCAGCATATACCATGCAGAACTGTGTGGGAGAGAATGTGGTCTACAATGTGAACTGTGGTCTATGCTTAGTGGCAAAGCCCCAGGATGTATATATCCATTGCAGGTGATGTGCCACACTAATGAAAGATGTTTATGTGGGATGTTATGGAAGGTGTGGGAGGTGGGGAACATGGGAAACCCTGTAATTTCTGTGTAAAATTTAGGTAATCTAAGAACTTTTTAAAAAATATATATATATATAAAATAACATTTATGTAAGCAAATGCACTTATATGCATATATATTTATATATCATTTTACAAATATTGGTTTGTATTGTGAAAAATTTGATTTTTACCCACAATAAAAAATTTTAAAAAGTCATATTATTCAATCAAAATTCATTCTAAGGAAACAATATATCTAGAAAAATATTGTTATTCCTAAAATAAGTTTATGTTCTTGATTAATTAGAATTATTCTTAATGTATTTGATAAGTAAAATCCATAATACTATCATGTATGATGATATGTTTTCATTATTTATAAACCACTTATAATGTCCATATCATATAAATAATTTTTTAAAAAAGAGATGAGTGGTTCTCAATATGTATCGCTGTTGTAGTTAAGTGTTGACAATGGGCTAGAATCATTAGGAAATGTTTCACATTTCAATTTCTTACGAAGTCTATAGTGTAAAAGTGAACTTTATTATTTAAAGAGTGTATCTTAAAGGAAATTTAAGAATTTTAATACATGTCAAAATATTTTCATTAATCCAGTTTTAAACTATGATTTGTAGCATAATAAAAGCACTAATTAGAATAAAAAATAAAAAAAATAAAAATAAAAAAGCCTACAATGAGGTATCATCTCACACCTCATAGAATGGCCATTATAAAAAAAAACAAAACAACGAGTGCTGGAGAGGATGGGGAGAAATAGGAACACTCCTTCACTGTTGGTGGGAATGTAGAATTTTGCAGCCTCAGTGGAAGACAGTTTGGCAGTTCCTCAGGGAGCTAAATATAGAACTGCGGTATGATCTGGCAATCCCTCTCTAGGAATATATCCAGAAGAACTGAAAACTGACATGAATAGACATTTTCGCATGGATGTTCATAGTGGCATTATTCATAATTGCCAAAAGATGGAAACAACGCAAGTATCCATCAACCAATGAATGGATAAACAAATGTGGTATATACGTATGATGGAATACTATGCTGCTATAAGAACTGAATTGGAACAGATATGATATCATGGATGAACCTTGAAGACATTGAATTGGAACAGATATGATATCATGGATGAACCTTGAAGACATTATGCTAAGTGAAATAAATCAGACCCCAAAGGACAAAGATTGTATGGTTCACTAATATGAACTAAATATGAAGAATAAACACATGGAGTTAAAACCTAGACTATAGTTTATTAGGAGATAGGATGAGGACTGAGAAAGGGTACTGATGATTAATGTATGTAGAATTTTCAGTTAGCTTGACTGTAAAAGTGTGGAAATGGATGGAGTTGTTGGTAACACATAATAATAAGTATAACTAACATGACTGGTTTCTAAATGGGATTGTGGTTGAAAGGGGTAGTCTAGGGATGTAAATGTCAGTTGAAAGAAAGCTAGAGAATAATCTAGGGACTGAATAACATAGTGAATCCAGAATGGATGAGGATTGTGGTTAATAATACAAATTAATGAATGTCCTTCTATGAACTAGAACAAATGTACATCACTCTTACAAGATGGTAAGAATATAGTGATGGATGGGAAAATACAATTAATGTAATTTATGGACCATATTTAACAGCAATATTATAATATTCTTGCATCAATATCAAAGAAGGTACTACATCAACGCTAAGGGTCAATAATCGGGGGGTATGGGATTTTTTTCTTTTGGACTAAGGAAAACATTCAAAGGTCTACTGGGGCGATAACTGCACAACTCTGTGATGAAAGTGAGAGCCACTGAATGTATGCTTTGAATAGAATGTACAAGGCATGGGACTGTATAACACAGTGAACCATGTTGTGGAAGATGGACTGTGGTTAACAGTACAAATATGAGAGTTTTCTCTCATGAACTATGAGAAATATACAACACTAATAAATAGTGTTAATAATAGGGGGTATATGGAAGAAGTATACCAAATGTACGTTATGGACACTAATTAACTAGTGTTAATAGTGAGATCATGTTCTTTCATAATCTGTAGCATATGTTCCACAACAATATAAGGTTTTGGTGGAGGGATGATATACAGGAATTCTGCATATTATGCATGATTGTTTTGTAAGCTCACAACTTCTCTAATTAAATTAAAAAATATATAGGGGCAAGAACTACTGTTGACATCTCTTACAACTATGTGAGAACTGAGACTGAAGTCAATAAAGGAAGTGAGAATTAAAACGTGAACAGAACAGAGTACTGATTTTACCATTTGAGCTTGGAATCCAACCACCTCTAAAGTTACCCCCACACCAAGATTTTTCAATAAATTCCCTTTTTACTTAAAAAGAAAACGTATATGTGTGTGTGTGTGTGTGTGTGTGTGTGTGTATCAACAACCACAACAATAATAATTATCATCACTTATTGAGTACTTATCATAACCAAGCACGGTTCTAAGGACTTTACATGCCTTTAGTTATTCCTCAAAACTTTCCCACGCGGGAAGTGTATTATCCTCATTTTACAGTTCGGGAAATGGAGACAGAGAAAGGTTAATTTGCCCAGTCTCCCAGCTACTAAAGAGCAGAGTACAATTTTTTTAAATTTTTTTAGGAGGTACTGGGAATTGAACCTGGGACCTTGTACATGGGAAGCAGGTGCTCAACCACTGAGCTACACCTGCTCCCTGAGAGTACAATTTTAACCCAGACATTCTGGGTCCATAGTTAGGTTCTAAGGATCTTTCTCATTTAAGGGACCTTTGAGAAATTGCTTCATCCAAATAGATCTCTATTGCTCAATTATTACATATTCTTGAAATGTATTTATTCATTTATTCATGCAAACAAGCCATTCATTCATTCATTCATTCATTCATTCACTCAGTCAGCATGTATTTATTGAGCACCTGGTAGCCACCAAACTAACAGTTTAATTGTTATAATACACTGAACATCATCCGGGTCTGTGTGAGCCACTTAAATCAGTCACTTTAGGCTTCCCTTCCAACTTACTCCTAAGAATCTTTTGAGATAAAAATCTCTCCAAAAGGTGTAACTTTTGAAGTTGCTAACCCTTAAGTCTACTCTTACATTAATTCAGCACTCGTTTACTAAATATATTTTGTGTACTGAAAATACACAAAATATATTCTGATTCTACTGAATCAGAATCTCTGTAGGTGGAGACTGGGGATCTGTGTTTTAATTAGCTTCCCAAGTGATTCATCAGCACCATGAAACTTTAGAACTACTAATAAGCTTGTAGTTTCTGTCTTCCAGAGCCTAATGATTAAGAAGAGAGGTAAGTCATCTACCAAATCAATATAACAAAACGTATGAATGATTAAGTACTCTAAGAAATATTCAAACTAATCTCTAGGGGACTCCAGGCAGGAGAGATCATATATTCCTAAAAGTACTCAGTGAATTCTCCAGGCAGGCGGTGATACAAGCTTCCCATAAAGGTATGACTATGGCTAAGACTTCAACTTTCCCTTGTAACTTTGGTCAAGGGCCAGTATTTGCAGGATCATAGATGATTGACTTTACTCAGTGGGTAGCCTCTGACATCATGGCAGCCTGAAATTCAGTGCACACCCATTGTGCAAATTTTAAATCTTTTATTTTTAATGTCCAGAATCTTGAGGAAAAAAATCCCTTTATTGTCAAAGGTATGAGTTCCAAAACTCTACTCTGAAATTCAAAGGTTAATAACTGGTTCCTTTGTTGTTTAATACTCCCTACTCCTGCTCTAGGGGAGAGTCATAGGATGCAGGCAATGTGAGGTAAGAACACATTAATAATGCAAACTAGTATTCCACTATGTTGATTTTTAAAGAACAATTTTCCTATGGCATTATTTGTAACCTTCTGTCGTTTCAGCAGCTCCAAAATCATAACAATCAATACCCCGTTGACAAATTCCATAGCCATGATAATAAATAACACTTTCATCTCTTAACCTATCCTGGCTCCTAGTCTAAGTGCTTCACATATTTTACCTCATCCTATCATTAATCAATGTAACCAGTGAGGGAATGATCAGAAGGGTCAGAGAAGCAAGACCATAAGGCAACTGCTGCCTCCAGCTCAGAGGTGTTTGTCCTCACAGGTCATATCAGGAAGTTTTCTTCTTCTTGTGGATCTTGGCATCTTGTAATTTAAAGCACCCACAAGAAGTTCTGGGATGTTTTCACCATCTTAATGCAAATGGTGTCCATTGGGCCCTTTATCATCTCTTGTCTCAATAGATCAGAAATGTACTAATAATATCTAAATCTTACATATCATCTAGAAGACAACGTAAAATGTTCTAAGGGGGAAAAAGAGTGCTTTATCAACAAGTGGCCACATTTACTAGTTGTGTTTTTTTTTTTTTAATGCAGCATGGTAGATGGTTGAAAAAAGTTCCAATTTCTGGTAAACAAAGCTGAGAAAGAATAAATGTTAGTTGAAGCTGATGTTTCCCCAAATTCTCGCCAGTGAAACACCCTGGTATTGTTAGGATACCAGCATTGCTCCTCTACCTTGACGTGCATATTTCCCTACTTCCATGTGAAGAGCAGGATGGATATAATTTGAAATGATGGAAATGTGGGAAGAGAAGGCATTCCAAAATGAGGGAACAACCCAGATGGATAAAGGCTGATCAGCGCCATCATCCACCTTTTATCAGATTTTACTGTCTGCCAAGAAATAGACTGTCTCGTTTATTTTGCACAAAAACCTATAAAGGTGAGCACTGCTCGGATCATTTTTTAAATGAGCATCCTAAAGCTCAAAGAGGTTGAGTCACTTGTCAAAGTGAAACAAGTCAGTGGCAGAGGTGAGAGGCAAAGCCATATCAGTCTAAATCAGCTCCATTAAATACCAGATTTATCTGGCATTTTCCATCTTTCTACCTTCCTGAGTAGGGGGAAATTAAAGATTGAGATGGAGGTACATTCTTACATTAATTATTTTCTTTCGTGTAGGAAATATTCGTTTTATGCAACTATTGCTCTCCAGTCTTCTGCATCTAGCATCTTGGAACAAATTAACATTTTCCATGACCTTGTTCCTATAGGTTACTAACGTTAACTCCCACTCTTCCATCATGCCAACTGTTGAAATTATCAAGGTTTGGATATATTTATATCCATGTCATAGAAAAAAGAACTTGATTGCACCCTGTTATAAAGTTACATGAACAAAGACATTGAACCCTATTATAAACTTTTTATGTTCAAAATTTATTTAAAAAAAAACAAAACACAACAAAACATCTATCCGTACTGATGCTGTGGGAAGTTTCCAATGCTATGGTCTTGGCCAGAGTTCAAATAACGACATGTGAACTTTTGCTACTTATTTTTATTTTGAGAGGGATAAAACAAGCATTAATAGGCATTTTTTAGATGGTCCTCACTTAATTTAGAATTGAGTACAAAAATAGTAGCCATTGAAAAACCTGGTTTCTGGCCTATGTTCTCCAACTGATTGACCAGAGGACTCTGGACAAATGGCTGAAATATAACTTATGCTAAATAAATAATAATTGTTATTATTGTAGTTATTATTGAATTCTCAGAGATGTCTCAGTCATTGTATCAATAAACTAAAGCAATTTGATTTGGAAAAAAAAAAATCAATGAGCCATTGATGTAAGGATCTATTTCTGCACTCTCAATTCAATTCCATTGGTCGATGTATCTAATCTATCCTTGTGCCAGTACCATGCTGTTTTGAGCACTGTAGCTTTGTAATATGCTTTAAAGTCAGGAAGTGCGTGTCCTTCAACTTCATTCTTTTTTATTTTTTTTTTATGTTTTTGCTATTCAGGACCCCTTACCCTTCCTAATAAATTTAATAATTGGCTTTTCCACTTCTGTAAAGTAAGCTGTTGGAATTTTGATTGGAATTGCATTGAATCTGTAAATCATTTTGTGTAGAACTGATGTCTTAATGGTAGTCTTCCAATCCATGAAGAATGTCCTTCCATTTATTTAGACCTCCTTTGATTTCTTTTAGCAATGTTTTGTAGTTTTCTCTGTATAAGTCCTTTACATCCCTAAATATATTCCTAGATATTTGAATCTTTTAATTGCTATTATAAATGGACTTTTTTTCTTGATTTCCTCCTGAGATTGCTCATTGCTAGTGTGTAGAAACACTACTGATTTTTGCATGTTGATCTTGAACCCCACCCGACCACATTGCTGAATTCATTTATTAGGTCTAGTAGTTTTGTGGTATTTTCAGCACTTTCTCTATATAGAATATGTCATGTCCAAACATTGAAAGTTTTGCTTCTTCCTTTCCTATTTGGATGCCTTTTATTTCTCTTTCTTGCTTAATTGCTCTGGCTAGAAGTTTCAGTGCAGTACTGAGTAACAGTGGTGACAGTGCATCCTTGTCTTGTTCCAGATCTTAGAGGGGAAGCTTTCAGTCTTTCTCTGTTGAGAATGAGGCTAGCTGTGGGTTTTTCATATATGTCCTTCATCATGTTGAAGACATTTCTTTCTATTCCTATTTTTCTAAGTGTTTTTATCAAGAACAGATGTTGAATTTTGTCCAGTTCCTTTTCTGTCAATTGAGATGATCATGTGGGTTTTTTCCCTTTATTTTGTTAATGTGGTATATTACATTAATTGATTTTCTTATGTTGAACCACCCTTCCGTACCTGGGAAAAAAGCCTACTTTATCATGGTGTATAATTCTTTTGATGTGCTTTTGAATTTGATTTGCAAGTATTTTTGTTGAGGATTTTTCCATCTGTATTCATAAGAGAAATTGGTCTGTAATTGTCTTTTCTTGTAGTATCTTTATCTGGCTTTGGTATTAGGGTCATGTTGGCCTCACAGGATGAGTTTGGTAGTGTTCCCTCCTCTTCAGTTTTTTGGAAGAGTTTGAACAAGATTGGTGTTAATTTTTCTTGGATTGATTGCTAGAATTCCCCTGTGAAGCCATCTGGGCCTGGGCTTTTCTTTGTTGGGAGGTTTTTTATGAACTGTTTCAATCCCTTTATTTGTAATTTGTCTCTTGAGGTCTTCCATTTCTTCTAGAGTCAATGTAGTTAGTTCGTGTGTTTCTAAGAATTTGTCCATTTCATCTAGGTTGTCTAATTTGTTGGCATACAGTTGTTCATGATATCCTATTTTGATCCTTTTTATTTCTTTAGGGTCAGTAGTAATGTCCCCCCATTTCTGATTTTGTTTATTTGTGTCTTCTCTCTTTTTTTCTTTGTCATTCTAGCTAAGGGTTCATCAATTTTATTGATCTTTTCGAAGAAACTGCTTTTAATTTTGTTAATCCTGTTGTTTTTTGTTTTCAATTTCATTTATTTCTGCTCTAATCTTTTGTTATTTCTTTCCTTCTGCTTGCTTTGGGGTTAGTTTGCTGTTCTTTTTCTAGTTCCTCCAGGTGTGCGGTTAGGTCTTTGATTTTAGCTCTTTCTTTGTTTTAAATGTAAACATTTAGGGCTAAAAACTTCTCACTCAGCACTGCCTTCAATGCATCCCATAAATTTTGATATGTTGTATTCTCATTTGCATTTGTCTCAAGATACTTGCTGATTTCCCTTGCCATTTCTTCTTTGACCCACTGATGGCTTAAGAGAGTGTTATTTAACTTCATATATTTGTGGATTTTCCAGTTCTCCATCTTTTATTGATTTCCAGCTTCATTTCATTATGGTCAGAGAAGATCCTTTGTATAATTTCAATCTTTCTAAATTTATTGAGACTTCTTTTGTGACCTTAGTTTGCCACAGGGTTGCTGATGGAAAGTACCAGAAATGGGTTGGATTTTATAATGGGAATTTCAGTTGGGGTAAAAGCTTACAGTTCTGAGGCCATGAAATGTCTAAATCAAGGCACCGTCAGAGATACCTTCTCACCAAAGTCAACTCTTGGTGATCCTGGCATCCTGCCACGTGTTGATTGTGCATGTGGCAGGGCTTGTCTCTTCAACCTTTAGCTGCTCCTTGGGCCCAGCCCCTTGGGGGCCTCTTTCCATGCCTCTGTTCTGCTGATTCCAGATTGTGGGACCTCTCTCAGCCTTTCAGGGCTTCTCTGTCTTTCGACTGCTATAGGTGATCCTGGAGTCCTCTCTCTCTCATGGCCGGGTCAAAATAGCAGAGCTCCCTTTTCCCTTGTCTCTCACTCTGTGTCTTCATTTATATAAAACTCCAGTAAGAGGGCAGAGATGCAACCTGAGTCACACCTCACTGACACAGTCCAATCAAAAGGGCCCCACATCCAGAGGAATGGATTGGTTCAAGAACATAATCTTTTTTGGGGGGTGGGGGGTGGGATTCATAAAAGAACTTCAAACTGTCACGTGACCCAACATGTGGTTTATCCTGGAAAATGATCTATGTGTACTTGAGAAAAATATATACCCTGCAGTTTTCGGGTACTATGTTCTCTATGTGTCTGTTAGGTCTAGTTCATTTATCATATAATTCAAGTTCTTTGTTTCCTTATTGATCGTCCTTTTAGATGTTCTATCTATTGGTGAGAGTGGTGTAATGAAGTTTGCAACTATTATTGTAAAGTTTTCTATTTTTCCCTTCAGTTTTGCTGGTGTTGGCCTCATGTATTTTGGGGCACCAGGGTTAGGTGCATAAATATTTATGATTGTTATTTCTTCTTGGTAGATTGCTCCTTTAGTTAATATATAGTGTCCTTCTTTGTCACTTATAACAGCTTTTGACTTAAAGTCTATTTTGTACAATATTAGTATAGCTGACCTGGTTTTTCTGTTGTTGTTGTTGTTACTGTTTACATGGGCTATCTTTTTCCATCCTTTCACTTTAAACCTATTTATGTCTTTGGGTCTAAGGTGAATCTCCTGTAAACATCATATAGTTGGATCATACTTTTTTTATCCTTTCCACCAACTTGTGTCTTTTAATTGGGGGAGTTGTATCCATTAACATTCAGTGTTATAATTGTAAAGGCAGTACCTACTTCAGCCATTTTGTCCTTTGGTTTTTATATGTCACATCCTTTTTTGTCTTTTCCTTTATTGCAACCTCTTTTTCTGTATAGTTGATATTTTGTGATATATCTGATCCCTTTCTCATTTCTGTTTCTGTATATTTTTAAAATACTTTCTTGGGAAGTGGGTATGGCTCAATGGATAGAGCTCCCGTTTACCATATGGGAGGCCCCGGGTTCGCTTCCCAGGACCTCCTTGTGAGGGCAGGCCGGCCGGCCCGCGCAGCGCTGTGGGCTGATGCAGCAAGACCTCACAGCAGGAAGCGGGTGTGGCTCAATCGATAGAGCCCCCGTTTACCATGTGGGAGGCCCCGGGTTCGCTTCCAAGGGGCCTCCTTGTGAGAGCAGGCCAGCTGCGTGGCGCGGTGGGCTAATGCAGCAGGACCTCACAGCAAGGGGGAGATAAGCAGACACGGAAGAAACACACAGCGAATGGACACAGTAAAACACAAGCAGCAAGGGGGGGATAAATAAATAAATAAATAAATAAATAAATCTTTAAAAAATAAAATAAAATACTTTCTTTGTGGTATACAAGCTACATCTATGATCTACTAATTTGACAAGATACCAACTTAACTTCAGTAGCATACATGTTCTCTGCTCCCATGTTCTTCTGTTTCCCCTCTTTATGTTGTTTTTGTCCCACTTTATATTTTGCATGTCTGTTATCAGGAAATATGCCCTTTTCTTGTTCAACTGTATTTTGATTCTTATATGAATCAAAAAGTAGAGTTGTATATTGAGGAATCAGCAGTATTGGGTTTTGCATTTACCGTTGTGCTTACCCTTACAGATGACTTTCATTTCTTCTCACTACCCCAAGCCACTCTTTCCTGTCTTTTCCTTTCAATCTGCAGACATCCCTTTAGTAATTCTTGTAGGGCAGGTCTTTTGTTGATGAACTAGCTCAGTTTCTGTTTATCTGTGAATATCTCCCTCATTTTTGAAGGACAGTTTTGCTGGATAAAGAATTTTTGGCTGACAGTTTTTTTCTTTCAGTATCTTAAATATATCATACTACTGTCTTCTTGCCCCCATGGTTTCTGATGAGAAATTGACAGTCAGTCTTATTGAGGTTCCCTTGTATGTGATGAATTGCTTTTCTTTTGCTGCTTTCAGAATTGTCTCTTTATCTTTGGCATTTGACATTCTGATTGTATATGTCCTGGGGTAGGTCTTTTAGGATTTATTCTGTTTGAGTACACTTTGCTTCTTAGAAATGTATACTTATTTCTTTCCATAAGAATTGGAAAAATTTTGGCCATTATTTCATCAAATATTCTTTCTGCCCATTTTCCTTTCTCTTCTCCTTCTGAGACACCCATGATGTGTATGTTTGTGTGCTTCATGTTGTCACTCAAATTGCTAAGATACTGCTCAGTTTTTTCTATTTTTTTTTCTATCTGTTCTGACTACATGATTTTGATTCTCCTGTCTTCCATTTCGCTAATTCTTTCTTCTGCCTGTTTAAATCTGCTGTTGTATGCTCTAGTGTATTTTTAATGTCTACTATTGTACCTCTCATCCCCATAATTTCTGTTATGTTTCTTTTTATACTTATAAATTCTTCTTTATGCTCACACATTGTCTTTTTAATATCCTTTAGCTCTTTGTCCATATTTTCCTTCATCTCCTTGAATTGATTTAGGAGATTTGTTTGAACATCTTTGATTAGTTGTTCTACCTTTTGTGTCTCCTCTTTAAATTTGTTCCCTTGACTGAACCGTATCTTCCTGTTTCTTAGTATGACTTGTAATTTTTTGCAGATGTCTAGGCATCTGATTATCTTGATGAGTTGACTCCGAAGATTCATTTCTCCTGCTTTCCTAGAGTTTTATTGTTGATTGATTGGCTTTGTGTTAAGGCTCTTCTATGATGCTTGGTCCAAATTATTCTAGATCTTTAGAAGAGCCCATGTTTAATTGTTCAGATTTTCTCCCCTCTTACACATCTGATTCTTTCCCTGGCTATGTGGTAAAATTTTAAGATTGTACTTTTTGCATAATTATTACATTTCCCAGAGAAAGCTTCTTTTCTTCTGTTCCTTTTCAGAGGCTCTTGATCTGTTCCAATTGTTTTTCTTTTCTTTTCTCTTTTTGTTTTTTTGCAGAATTCCCCCCACCCCACCCCCAGTTCCTACAATTTGCTTAAATTCTCTCCCTCACCCAGTGCCTCATTTTCTTTACACTTTTTAGTTCTGGGACCCATCCTATCTTACAGCAGTTCAGTTTAAGCCCTTCCCCGCCCCCCCCCATTTCTTTTTCTCAATAAAGCTTTTATGCCTCCAGTGTATTCCCTGTTAAGGTATCCCACCCCTGGGAGCCAGATGATAACAATCCAGAAAGGTGGGTCCCTTTAGAAAAGTCCATTTTGAGATTAGATGGCCCAGCCACTGACCTTGGATTGAGTGAGGATGCAACAGTTCTTGCCAGAAGTTCTATCATGGTCTCCCTCCCCCTGGGGGGCCCTTTTGTATGCAGCACTCCTCAGCATCTTGTGTTCTGCCCTGAGTCTCTGCAGACTTAGGTCCCTGTTACTGGATGTGTGTTGGCTTCTAACTCAGTGCTGTGAGTCTCTCTGTAGTCTATCCATGGGAGGAGGGACCCATGCTGTGCTGCCTCCATGCAACTCCCAAGCTGCGTGGAACTGAGTCAAGAGGAGGGGAACAGATCTGATCGGTGGTCTGGGATGAAATTTTCCTATCTGATATTTTTCTTTTTCTTGGATTTAACATTTCTGGAGTCCTTCTCCAATCTCTACTGCCCTCCAGAATTCTATGCAATTGAGATTTTATTTTCATCACTAGATCTCAGGGAAGACATTTTCAGGGGATGTCTTACGTTGCCATGTTGATGCCATCACTCTGATAATCATTTCTTTGAAACCTCCTTGCTATATTAATTCTAGAAAGATCTGGCTGGATGAATGGACCACAATGTGACCATATCAATATAGTGTAGACCTGAAAAAGAAGAAATATAGAGTGATGGTTGAAAGCAGACTCTGAAGCCAGATGTCTTGGCTTAGAATCTCAGGTCTATGACTTTCTAGCTGAGTGACTGTGGCCAAGTGAGATATCTATGCCTTGGTTTGTTAATGACGATAATTATAGTGTCTCCCTCATCATATCTTTGTGTGGATTAAATGAATTAATATACATGAAGAGATTAGAATGGTACCTGACATACAGTAAGCACTATCTATGTCTTTGTTCAAAAGAAAAATTGGTTCTTCAGAATCTTCTTCCCTGTGAGAGCTTTTTAAACTGAGATTCTTTGATTCTGATTGAAATTGTGCTTGACCAGAAAGAAAAAAGTAACAGGAGGAATAAAAGCCAGCCATGTCTTTGGCTCATTTTGTTGGATACAGAGTGACACATCTGGGGTCACTCTGTCTCACACTAGAAGCCTTAAAACACCAAAGTCCCCTGTCTTCTCAACAGTCCTGAACAGTTTCTGAATTATTAATGGAAGTGATGTTAGCAAACCATGTGTCCTGCCAAATTGTTCTCGGCCTGGCATTTGACAGGTAATTCCATTCCGTAATTTCTTGGTTAACTCTTATTTATAATTTTGTGAGGCTTGTACTTCTTCTTTTTCTTTTTTTTAGCTTTATTTCAACTTCAAAAAAGTGAAACGACAGGGGCAATTTAAAAAATTATGGAAGTATTACTTTTTTAAAAATCCTGTCCTGGCACATTTATCTTATTTAATCCCCAAAAACAAACAGTTTTTTCTACTGTTTTCTGAAAGATAAATAAATGGGCACAGATTGGTTAAATGACATGACCAAAGTCTCCTTGTTAATGAAGAAAATGGGAAAAAAAAAAAAAAAGCTTGATAATATTCATATCTCATAAAATGAAATCTCATATTCTTTTTCTATCTTTAGCATTGATTTAGTACCTTCTTTGCCTTTCCTACAAAAATATTACTATATTACTGTTAACTATAGTGTATAAGTTACATTAATTGTGTTTTTCTCATGTATCACCATATTCTTAACACCTTGTAATAGAGGGACATTCTTGTATTTGTATAATTATTAACCACAATCCTCATCTACCACTAAAATCACTATGTTATAGAGATCCTTGATTATCCTCTGACTGTCTTTCAGTTAATATTAACCTTCCTAGACTACCCCTTTCAGCCATAATCACATTTATAAATCAGCAGTGTTAGTTATACTCATTATAATATGTTTCCATCAACTCCATCCATTTCCACACATCCACAATTAACCTCACCAAACACTCTAAACACGTTCAGCATCAGCTCCCACCTCTCAACCCACATTCCGTCTTCTACCAACATGTGCTCTGTGGCTTAACTCCTTAAGTCTACTTATCGTATTCAGTTCACATCAGTGAGACCGTATAATATTCGTCCTTTTGTGTCTGGCTTGTTTCACGCAACACAATATCCTCAAGGTCCCATTTATCTGTTTTTTCTTTCATTGCTCATGCTTTGGATGTTGACCCCTACTCTAGAGGAATGTCAACATTAAATCAATAGGAATTTGCGAGTACCTACTCTGTGTCAACTGCTGGTGATGTAAGGGGTAAATTAGGTACAAGGCCTCTACTCTTCTAGAGACTACCTTCTATTGAGGGAGAGAGACCATCTACAAATCTGCAAATCCATGGGCAGGTGATTTCAGATAGAGCCAAGTGCTCTAAAGAAAAACACTCTTTAAAAAAAAAAACAAAAAACGCTCCTATAGGAGGATGTGATTGATAGGGGTGGGAGGGTGGTATGATTTTTGATTGGGTGGCCAGGTGGGTCCACTCAGAGGTGATACTCTAAGCCCAAAGATCTAGGACTAGGGTGTCCCAGGCAGAGAGACAGCAAAGGCCCGAGACTGGAGCAAGCAGATTGGAAGGGCGGCAGTAGCCAGTGTGGCTGGAGGAAGCTAGTGTCCTATTCACAAGACCCCTTCCCACCTGAGAGTCTTCCTCTCTGTCGCCTTAGGTGTGATCCCTCCCCACCTCGAGTTCCTCCCTCCATGCTCTCAAGGTCCCTAATACTGCCCCCCACACTTTCCCATCTCAGGGTCCTGCCCCCATGGGCTCCATTAGAGCTGGCGGGTCCCCTTCTCAATCTCCTTCCTTATCCCACTTTCTCTACGTCTGTTACTGTCCCTGTTCATTCCTGCACACCTCGAGGGATAGAGTGAATGAGGCAAGGCTGGCGTGCGACAAGCCCAGCAGGCAGTGGGAAGTACGACCTCCCAGGGCCACATAAGGAAGCCATCGGAGAGTTTTAAGCAGAGACAGGTTTTAAAAAGCTCATTCTAACTACTGCGTTAGAAATAGACCTTGGGGTGGTGGCCAGGGCAGAAACTCCATGCCACTTGGTGTTCAGAACATCACACTCTATCTAATTTTTTACCAAAGGAAATTTGTCCTGGACCATTCTTGACCTGCTTGCTTCCTACCTGCCCAGTTTGGGGGAAATGCAGTCACAGTCGTTTTGTCTCTGGAAGTTCTCTTTCCATCCTCATATTCTGCAGGAACCCAGGGTTTCTCCAGAAGGGAAAGGTAGACAGTCTTCTGGCCTTCAGTGCATGGAGGCAGCTGCTCCCAGGGCTCCTTACACAGGCCATTCGCTCACAGGGGCCACTGCTGGTGGCCGCCACTGCCCTGGGCCTGACCCCTGGCCCCGCCTGCGTGGGGCTCAGTCCTGCCCCTGGGCACTCCGTTAGAGCTGGTGGATCCCTTCTCTGGCATCCCCTTCTCCCGGTTTCTCTATCTCCTCTTCTATCTTGGCTGTTTCCTCCAGTCCTAATAAATAAACCCTCCTTTCTTCTCTTGCCACTTTCTTTTAAGATGGGGCTTAATGACTCATCTGGAAATGCTGGGGAGTTTAAGCAGCTGAGCCCCAGGCCCTTGGACCATGTGAGGACCTGGTGGCCTTTCCTGGGTTATCTTTAGTCCCACAATCATAATCAGCCACTCATCCCCTCAGGGTGGGAACATGCAGCTTGTGAAGCCATGGTGAACAAATAATATGGTTTACATTTCTTTGTCCTGCTACATTGCATTCTCAATTTCTCCCCTGTGAGCAATTCATTATACATTCATTTGTTTAATACCTGACATGGTCTATGAGGGCAGAGACTGTCTGTATTATGCACCATTGTATGCATGATGCCCTGCATCTAGTAGACACTTAATAAATGTTGTGGACTAAATGTGATATGACTTAAGCTGGAACATTAACTGGGTGACCCTGGACGTGTTGCTTAAGGGCTCTAAGCCTCCGTTACTTCATCAGCAAAATGGTGGTGGTGATGGTACACCCCCACAGTGCTGGGAGGTGACGATGGTACACCCCCACAGTGCTGGGAGGTGACGATGGTACATCCCCACAGTGCTGGGAGGTGACGATGGTACATCCATCCCCACAGTGCTGGGAGGTGACGATGGCATATCCATCCCCACAGTGCTGGGAGGTGACGATGGGACATCCATCCCCACAGTGCTGGGAGGAGAC
>JAQZBX010007920.1:22166-49392 GCA_029593785.1 Cabassous unicinctus | reverse complement strand
CTTGCTGCTTGTGCTGCTGTGTCCATTCGCTGCATGTCTTCTCTGTGTCTGCTTATCTCCCCCTTGCTGTGAGGTCTTGCCGCATCAGCCCACGGCGCCGCGCGAGCCGGCCTGCCCTCACAAGGAGGCGCCGGGACGCGAACCCGGGCCTCCCATATGGTAAACGGGGGCTCTATCCACTGAGCCACACCCGCTTCCCCATCTTTATTTTTTAATCCTGCTACTCTTCCAGCCTTGGTTTTTTAGACTTTCTGAGTAGACAACTGAAATTGTTGATTATTTAATGAAATGCTATTATGAAAAATAAAAGCAGCCAAAAGCTAAGTAAATTAGACACCTTTAATGGGTCCCAGTTTGTCTGTTGATGTCCAGTAGTGTAAAGTACATGAAGTAAATGCTGTCTGAATGTTATGGAATAAGAACTACTTCTGAGGGGGGTGGATGTGGCTCAAATGGTTGGGCGTCCGTCTGCCATATGGAGGGACCTGGGTTCGATCCCCAGGACCTCCCGGTAAAATAAAAAATATATATAGAAGGCGCATGGGCTGCCAGGCCCCGTGTGCCGGTGAGCTGCCAGGCCCCGGGAGCCGCCAGGCTCTGTGTGCCGGTAAGCTGCGGAGCCGCCATGCAGCAAGATGATGACATAAAAGGAGAGAGACAAGACGAGATGCTCCGAAAGCTCCGAAAACCAGGAGCAGAGGTGGCGCAGATGGCAGAACATCTCTCTCCTACATTGGAGGTCTCCAGGATCGAATCCTGGTGAAGACTGGAAGAGGAGGATGAGAAGAGATGAAACAGACTCAGAGAATTGCCCAGCGAATGGACACACAAAAAAACAGCAAAATGGGGAAGGGGGGGTTTAAAATGGATCAAGTAAATAAATCTTTAAAAAATAAAAAAAAACTACTACTGAGAAGCATACTGAATTCTCTTTATATTGCTGGTATTGGGTTTGATTTGTCCATGTCTGTTTCAGTTATACTCTGTAGAAAATACATTTTTGGCTAGTGGATATTTTGTTATGTTCTAGGGCATGGTTGTAGCCCTATAACTAGGTCTCTGGTTCCTTTTCAGAATGGGATAAAAACTGTAAATCCTTTTTCCCGAAGCCCATCCATGAACTCTTAGCACCCTGTTCTGGGATGTCTGAGGAAATTTGTACTGGTTCTTGGTGAACAGATTTTAATCCTTTTCTCTTTGTGTGTGCCTTCAGAGACTAGATCTTTTAAAGATCATGTTAAATAGTCTTCTCATTGTGTGAAAAAATGAATGTTTATTTTGCTGTATTAAAATTCTGAAATTTGAACCTACAGTATTGTTGGTTTGGAATAGAAGTCTGTATAAATATGCTTTTTCTCACTGGAATTAGTTATATGTTGCCTTCCTGCATAGATTTTAAGACTGGCATCATTTAAGATATTAAAAGTTAAAATACTTTGTGGAGACAAACTTGTAAAATTGCAGCATAAAAGTAGCAATTTCTGTATATGTGATATTTAAATTTAACAAATGAGAATTTGCATGGTGAATAAAGGAAGCTCCGGTCAATATTCACTCTCAACTTTGTTTTTATATGAATAAAGGAAGCTCTGGTCAATATTCACTCGCAACTTTGTTTTTATAACAGATGACTGTGGAAAAAGTACAGGGTATTAGCCGATTGGAACAACTTTGTGAGGAATTTTCAGAAGAGGAACGAGTAAGAGAACTCAAGCAAGAAAAGAAACGCCAAAAACGGAAGAATAGGCGAAAAAATAAATGTGTATGTGATATTCCTGCTCCCTTACAAACAACAGATGAAAAGGAAGTAAGCCAAGAAAAGGTAATATTCCTTAATATCAACTTATAAATGTATAGTTATTGCTTTAGATAGAAGGATAATATTTTGCTAGATTTGGGCATTTTAACTTTGTTTTTCCAGCTGCAAGTTCCTGCGGTTTGAATAAAAGACTGTTGAGGGGAGCTAATGTGAATCAGTGGTTGCGTGCCAGCTTCTCACATACGAGGTCCCGGGTTCAATCCCTGGCCCTTGGTACCTCAAAAAAAAAAAAAAAGACAATGTTGGATAGTTAACGTCTTTACCTGACCTTCGTATGCTTTTAGGACCAAAGGACCAAAGTCAAAATGTGGAAAGTTACTTCTGTGCATGACCCAGAGCAGCAGTTCTCAAATTTTTGTTCTCAGGACACCTTTACATTGTTAAAAACTAAGGTGCCCAGTGAGTATTTGGCTAGGTGGGTTATAGGTTATGTTGCTGTTTACTGTATTAGAATTTGAAACAGAAAAATGTAAATTCATTTAAAAATAATAAGCCCATTTTATATTAATGCAAATGAAACTTTTAAAAATAACCTTTCAGAACAAAAAAATGAAAGTGAAAAGAATGGCATTACTTTATAATTTTGCAAATCTGTTGAGGAATCAGCTGAGTTTTCATATCTCCTTCTGTATTCATTCTGTTTCCATATGTTGCTTGTTTGAAGCATATGAAGAAAATCTAGCCTCACACACAGATGCATGTGGTAGGAAAAGGGAAGGGTATTTTAATAAAAGCTTTAGATAGTTGTGGATATGCTTTGACACTACAACTTGACGAGTGGTAATTTCTTAAAGATTAGTTGCAATGTGGAATCTGATACCGTATCAATGACCTTTTCATACTCTGTTCAATTAAGATCATTTTGACTGAATTGCAATCGAATGGATCTTTACTCAAATGATTTTGTGACATCATGCACTGGTCATTTGAAAGATAAACTGTTTCACTGAATTACGCAAATCTTCTACATGACATTTCATTATACGATATTACATAATCACATAGGTTAAGATCACCTCTGATTCATCAGAAAAGTGTTTAGGAAGCTTGAGGCTCACAGTGTTGTATACAAGTTTTCAAAATTCTAATATTTGAAAGTTTAAATTTTTTCATTGACAGATACTGTTTATTTTCTTTAAAATGACAGGCTGACTTTATTCATTTTTGAGAAAATGTCTGCTAAATACCCATGTCTGAGTATCCATAGTTTGTCTTTCAGTAATTCCTTCAAATCAAATGGATGTTCGGTGAAAAAGAAAAGGAAAAAAAAAAAAAACTAATTTAGCTTGTAACTGTTGCGTATCTACTTTTCTGTGAGGCACCATTGTATTTTGGTATGCAACAGAAGTGTTTTAAGCATACTTCTGTTTTGACACAGAATATAAAAGTATCTACTCAAGGGTAATTAGTAATTTTTACCACTTCATCAAGGATATATTCATAAGTAAAATCCACTGTCCCCTTACCCCACCCTGGAAGTGTTTGATAAGTAAAGAATACGATGCTTGTTAGTACAGTTTGGTGCTACTGCCTTGAATTGTGCTAAGGCACCAACAACTTTACCCACCATTATAAATGTCAACACAAAGAAAAAGCAAATAATATCTCAGTATTATTATGAAACTAGTTTTGACCTTGCAAACTCCCACAGTCTCAGGGAACCTACAAGTATTCGTAATGGACCACGCTCTGAGATCTGCTAGCCTATACTTACCTGATATCATTAATGCTTCACTTGCTTTTAGTTGGTTCACAGTCTTGAAGTGAATTTTCAGGAGAATAATTTTTCCATACTTAACATCATATCTTTGTGTAATTGGTGTTAGGCTAAGGAAATTAAAATGTATCCATTATGGAGGTAAAGCTTTTTACCATGGCTTCATGTTGATCCTTAAAGGAAACAGACTTCATAGAAAACAGCTGCAAAGCCTGTGGCGGCACTGAAGATGGTAATGGTTGTGTAGAAGTAATTGTTACCAATGAAAATACATCATGTACCTGTCCTAGCAGCGGCAATCTTTTGGGGTCCCCTAAAATAAAGAAAGGTGAGTAAATGCAAGTTATTTTAAAAATTAACTTGTCTATTCTTGTTTACTTTTAAATTTAAAAGGTTTTAGAGATTCTGGAATTTAGAATTTAGGAACTGCTTAATTGCCCCAAGAATATCATGTAATTTAGTTAGACACTTAGTGTTTCCTATCTCTTAATGGTCTTTGATTTGATCTCATTTGACAAAAAACAAAAAACTATAACAGCCCTAATAATATTTCCATTGTATAATTTACTTTCTACTCAATAAGCCATCAATTTTTAAACTTTCTCAGGTCCCTGATTGGTTCACTCTTTGTCTCAATATGCTTGTTGGTATGTTAGTTGTAGTTCTCTGTAACTCTCACCTGATTTATTCTCAGGCTTATCTCCACACTGTAATGGTAGTGATTGTGGATATTCATCCAGCATGGAAGGGAGTGAAACAGGTTCTCGAGAGGGTTCAGATGTGGCCTGCACAGAAGGCATTTGTAATCATGATGAACATGGTAGGTTCAGATTGAACTTCCCAATTATTTCTACTACATGGCTGATTTAAGAGCATAAGTAAGTAAGAGGGGTTATTGCTTTCTTCAGGGGATGACTCCTGTGTTCATCACTGTGAAGACAAAGAGGATGATGGCGATAGTTGTGTTGAATGTTGGGCAAATTCCGAAGAGAATAACACAAAAGGCAAAAATAAAAAGAAGAAAAAGAAAAGCAAGATGTTAAAATGTGATGAACATGTAAGTGTCATAATTTGTAGTTCTTCAGCCTTTGCTGATGAAGGGAGAAAAACCTTTTATCCTTGGAGCAGCATGTGTGCAGCTTAGCTGCTAGCATTTGTTTAGAATGAGTACTTTGTGCAGTTCCGTTGGTTGCTCATTTCATGATTTTTGTGTATACATGGCGCTCTTGATGTCATTTGTCTAACAGTCCATGTGAGTCATAAGTCCAATTCATTTTTTTCATAATACTGTTTTATTTATTAGTTATGTGATCTTGTAGCAGTTTGCGTCATCTTAGTTTTCCCGTCTGTAAAATGGTGATAAAAGTCCCTATCATATTAGGTTCTGTGAACATGAAATGATTGAAGAGTTTGCATAGTGTCTGGTACATAATAAGTACCCAATGAATCCTAGCTGCTGCTACTCAATATTTCTTCTAAAGATTTAACGCTCCAACAGGGCATTTTTTCCCTTTTAAATGTTTTTATTTATAAACCCCCTACCCCCCCTTGTTTTGGGCTCACTGTCTGCTCTCTGTGTCTGCTAATCTTCTCCAGGAGGCACCGGGAACCGAACCCGGGGCCTCCCATGTGGTAAGCAGGGTCTCATTCGCTTGAGCCACATCTGCTTCCCACGTTTTTTTTCTTTAAAGAATAACTGCTATTATTCCCTGCCTTACTTGGAAAATCCTTTGCTGTGGTTTCAGATTCAAAAGCTTGGAAGCTGTATTACAGATTCAGGTAGTCGTGAGAACTCAGGAAATACCGTGCACACAGTGTTTCACCGTGACAAGACCAAAGATGCACATCCTGAAAGCTGTTGCAGCTCTGAAAAGGCTGGGCAGCCGCTGCCTTGGTTCGAGCATAGGAAAAATGTTCCACAGTTTGCAGAACCTACAGAAACGTCATTTGGTCCTGATTCCGGAAAAGGTGCCAAGAGCTTAGTTGAACTCCTTGTAAGTAATCCAGACTGTCTTATGGTGCTCAGCTATTTGCTCAGGGGGTAGAGAGGTGGGAGGGGACAGTATTTGAGGGTTCAGGGGGCGGGGGGGGGGAGGCTTCTAAGAAAGAAAGAGCAATATTTCATTCTTCTTCGGTGACTTCATTTCTGCTCTTACTCTCATGGTTTATGCAGCTGCTAGAGCACATTTCCTTGTCCTCCTTTGTCTCAAAGGTGGAAGGGACTGGTTGAGAGAGGGACATAAAGGTAGCATTATATCCAGGAGTCTGCCTCCGTGAAGAGGGTTATTGTAAACAAACTCTGGAATTTATGGTAGTGGCTATGCTATGGTAGCCACCCTCCCAGAACAGGAAAGAAGATGTAATCTGAACTAGAGCCCACCTTCTAGGTTACTTTTAGTTGTCATGTAAGATAAAAGCATAACTGAACTTAGGAAATCTTTTATAATTGACTCCAATTCCTGAGACTTCAGATGAATTATACCTGATTCCAAGTGACCCAGTGTATCGTGTGTGTGTGGCAGTGATGGGGATGGGGGGAGAGGGGAGGTGGAGAAGGAGGGAGAAGGGCAGTGTCTTATCCATAGTAATTAGGGTCCTAATAGAACCAAATGCTTTGGGAATACTAGTTTCCTGTTTTTTATATGGTTGCAAAGTTGATGCTGTGTAACTTGTTTAAGTTTAAAAAGGCTATAAAAAAAGTCTTAACATAGGGGGCAGCTAGAGGTAAATTTGATTATTTAAAATTTGGTAACAAGTTGTAACCATCACTAATTAGTCATTTTTTTAAAGGCATTTTTTAAGGTATGGCAGTAGTCTGCTAGGCTCATGGGCTTTTAGGATAGATTATAGATCAGGGTTTCAGACCAAGTTGGTTGGACTTTACTCTCACCTTATTCTTTTCTAAGGCAGAATGACATGCTGTTTATTCTGTAAATATTCCGATTAAAGGCTTTAGGTGACTGAATAAAAGGCTAGAATGCTTTAAATTTTTTTTTCAGTTTCTAGATGTTTATTTTTTAACTTTATTTTGTACATTTAATAATTGAAAATATAAACAATTAAAAACTAAAAAGTAAACACAGATGAATAAATATATACATTTCTCAATTAAATATAATGGATACATATAATTTTTTTTTAATCAAACAGTATGTTACACAATATATTTGGTTCATAGTAACGCATAGAATGCTTTAATTTTAACTGTCCTCCATCAGCATAGCATTTTGCATTCTTAATTTAAGTCTGTCTTAACTACTGCTTTAATTTGCAGGATGAGTCTGAATGTACTTCAGATGAGGAAATCTTTATCTCACAAGATGAAATACAGTCATTTATGGCTAATAACCAGTCTTTCTACAGCAATAGAGAACAATACCGACAGCATCTGAAGGAGAAATTTAATAAATACTGCCGCTTAAATGATCACAAGAGGCCCATTTGTAGTGGCTGGTTGACAACAGCTGGAGCAAATTAAATAAATAAAATAGCTCTGTCTTTCAATGAAACACTCAAGATGACTACTGCGCCTTCTCTTTCAAAAAACTCTTAATTTAGTGACTTATGGCAAAATTTTATCTTAAATCAATGTGATTCTTTCTTGTTTTGGGAGACGGTGGAGGTAACCTCATTAGTTTGTTCTTTCTTCAGGCTTGTGTCTTTAGTTGCGTGGCTGCGCAGGCCTGCCATATGATTTAAGCCATCTCTTTTCATTAAATGTTTCTCTTCCTGTGAAACTTACTAAAGCAACTTAGTGGCAAAAAGTAATGTTGTACTTATACTTCTGTACAGAAATGACAATGAGCTGAATATATGGTTTTACAAAGTAGACATCCACTTGCGAAATGTTTGGATGTAATGTTAAAACTCAATGTGCAAAATTTAAAATAAAGAATATTTATTAATACGCATAGTAAAATTTGGTGTACATGTTTCTACTTAATGTGTGGCAGTATTTTAATATTTGCCACTTGTGAACTTGGTACTTGGCCAGTGTTGATGTTAGGATTAAGAGCAAATGAGAATAGATTCAGATTGGATGGAAAACAGAATTCTTCCCCTGATCAGAGTTGACAACCAGGAAAAAGCAAGTCTTGGTCTTTTGTTTTGAAAGAATAAATTTGCTTGCAGTACCTTTAAATACTAGCTAGCATTGTAATTTCTCATGAGACTATGTTAATTGCTTTTATTAAACGTTCCCTGATACATTACACAAAGCACCTTAAATTTAGAGTTTCATATTGACCCAGAAGAATGAAAAAAACCTGGCAGGATTTCAATCAAGGGTTGAAAACCCTGCATATATAACTAGGATTAGAGGACTGCACTGACCATGTTCAGCCTTATCTGGCTTCCAACAATAAAGTCACTGTAGCATTACAGTTTATTGCTGTCACAGGCTGTCTGTGAGAACTGGAGAGAGATTCCCTAAGGAGTAGCATTTGGCTGCCATTTAAAAGGTTGAGTCAATAGCTCAGTAAACACATGTGCTTAGAGCTTTGTGTCTGCATGTTGATAATACTTGGTGGGCAGCAGACAAGCTGTGGGACAGTCAATGCTGCTGTGCAGTGGGAATAAAGTAAATTTTATGGGCTTTCTACCCCTTAATCAGATTTCTAATTAGATTTCAAGTGGGCAACAAAGAAGCTGTGGGATTTAATTTTTGTAGTTTGTGGTATTGCTTTGATCTACCTCCTGAGTTTTCAAATTTTAGTGTTGTATTAGGATTGGGGCAGAGGTAAGATGAGCCTTGACTCGTCTCTGACCCTTGTTTGCTTTCATCCTGGAATCCATAAAAAATGACTTAAGGGCCTCCCACACGCCTTGGAAGAAGCCAATCCCCTCTCCACCACCTATTACAGTTAAGTGTTCTCTTGAGAACTCTAAAGGCAAGGGCTGGTTTTGTTTTGTTTTGATTTGATCTTTGCCCTTGGGATCAAACACTTGATAGGCAAAGGAGTACTTGTTGAATGAATTAACCAGCCGTATTTTTATTTCATTGCTTGCTGGAGCAGAATTCCAGTGTTTATTCAGATGCTTTTTCTTTGGAAGGATGGCTATATTAAGAATGCAGAAGTGAGGCAGTTTTCAGCGCTCTGATGGAGTATCCTCAAGTGGTCAGATAGCCAAGGGAGCTCTGCTCTGAGTATCTCCAGCAGCCCAAGAGGGACAAAAGGGCGAATGGAGTTTTGAAAGCGGTTTAGGAGTACATTACTGGCCTCAGACTGGACTGCCTGCAGTCCAAACGATGTTTCGCCACTTTGTCTTAGTATACTTATCCTTAAAACGAAGATAATAGCTATCTCATGGGGTGGTTGTGCAGATTAAATGTAAAATGCTTTAAAATACTTGTCACACAGCGCTCAATAAATGTTAGCCATTGTTTTACCCGTTGAAATACAAGCTGATATTTTCTTTAGCGGGGTGGGGTGAGGGGAATGGTCTAGGACAATTGGAGAGAGTCGGGCCACTTGGGGACAGAATCCCCCGATAGGCGTGTGCTGGGGGTGTTTCTATTTTTAACCACTCCACTTTACAGGGCTAGCATGGCCTAAGGGTCAGGTAGGGTAGAGTCCTTCCCAAGGTCACCCAGCGCTGATGGCGGTGACACTCTTGCCTTTCTGGGGTGAAGCCTTCCCATCAGCCACCGGCTGGTTTGGGAGGGCGCTGGAGATTTTTTTTTTTTTTTTCAGGAGGTACCGGGGATTGAATCCGGGACCTCGCTCGTACATGGGAAGCAGGCGCTCAAACTGCTAAGCCACACCCGCTTCCCTGAAGTCATTTTAAATGCCCTTAATTTCTCATCTTGGCCTTAGGAGTCAGGACCCGGGAAGGGAGCCGGAGCCGGAGGCGAGAGCATGTGCATCCTCCGGACTGGAGCAAGTCCCAATGAACCTCGCTTTCCCTGCCCCAAAGGGAAAACCTCGCCGGGGAAGCAGACCAACACCCCCCAAAGACCCCTCCTGGTTTCCCCATCCGGAACCGGAAGGGGCGGAACCGGAAGGGGGCGGT
This sequence comes from Cabassous unicinctus, assembly GCA_029593785.1. NCBI lineage: Eukaryota > Metazoa > Chordata > Mammalia > Cingulata > Chlamyphoridae > Cabassous > Cabassous unicinctus. Next base: position 39,844 of record JAQZBX010007920.1, on the reverse strand, counting down.
GTCTGCCCGGGCGGCGGCGCAAGGGGCGGGGCGGTCAGGCCGCGGCCGTCCTCCGGCGGGATGTGGCCTGGCGCCGAGGACTGGGGGGTGGAGCCGCGGCCCGAGGCCGCCCAGGATGGGGGCAGTATAAGGCGCGGCTCGGACGCGGGCAAGTCCGCGGCGGCTGGCGCGACCAAAGAGCGGCCGGGCCTCGCCGACCCGGGCCGGGGCTCCGCGATCCAAGTACCCCGCGCCGGGAGCGAAGTGGGCGGGAGGCTGGGGACCATGGCGAGGGCCGGCATGGAGCGGTGGCGCGACCGGCTGGCACTGGTGACGGGCGCCTCGGGGGGCATCGGCGCGGCTGTGGCCCGGGCACTGGTCCAGCAGGGACTGAAGGTGGTGGGTTGTGCCCGCACCGTGGGCAACATCGAGGTAAGGTCCGGCCGGGGAGCGGGGACGCGTCGGGAGCGTCGTTTCTGCGGGGGTAGGATTCCGGGTAGGGGAGGGGGCCTAGCCGGGGCCTCACTTATCCGCCACCCCATGGCATTTTGCACCGGGCCCAGACACAGGAAGCATGGATGCCTACCTAGTAGGGGAGACCTTCTGAGTCCCCTTTTAAAAGTCCCGTGTGTGTTTTTTTAAGGAGCCATTTTCTGCTGACAGCCCTGCTCCAGTGTACCAAGATCCCCGGCAGTTTTCTCCCCCACCACCTGCCCAGGATTTGGGCTGAGGAAAGGGGAAGTCAGAGATCAGGTACTAGCTAGGTAGCCGGGGAGAAGGGAAGAAAGCTTTCTGGCCTCGGTAGCCGAGTTGGCTGATAGATGGTTTCCTGTCATTCCCAGGTCTCACCCATCAAGCCAGGCAAAGTGGGTTGGCCAGCCATATACACAGGAGCTAGAAATGTTGATGGTTATAATTTTTGACTCAGTACTGAGGGTGGGGTTGGGGTGGGAGTGGTGCTTTTCTGAAGAGGTTCAGCACCTTCCCTTGCACCCCAATCTGTGGGTTAACTTATATGCAATAGGCATGAGATGAATGGGACATTCATAGGTAGACCTTTCTCTAATTTCACTGTCGTAGGTAAGACTGATTAAGTGAAACCGGGTGCTGAACATGTGAACCCCGAGAGAAACCAAGGGGAGCTCCTGGTTTCTCTCTGAACATGAGGTTAGGAGCCCCCAGAGTTGTGAGCAACAAGAGCTCAGAGAAAGATGAAACCAAGTTGGCCATGTTGGATCAGGGAGGAAGGAGACAAGAGAAATGCCCATAGGTGATTTTTGGATTTGCCCCTGGAGAGATCACTCTCAGGGTTTGCGTTAGTGCTAAGCTCCAGAGCTTTATCTCCACCATTGTTCTAAGTCCCCAGACAGAGAAAGGGTAAGGAGGCGTTAGGTGTGGGCAGGGAAAGAAGGTATACCAGAAGGACTGTCCCCTCCCCTGCTGCTGGCTAAAGGTACACTTTATGGTCTTCCAGATAATCCCAAGGTCACCTGGCTCCACCACTGCCCCACTTTGTCCCTCCCTCTCCCCTATTCTGAGTTGCTCAGGGCCCAGCCCCAGACTTGGTGCCCAAAGAGTCAGGCCAGGGATTGGACAACTGAATTCTCTAATTCTAAAGCCAATCTTGCCTTCTCTTCCTACTCCTCTACCCCAAGCAAGCCAAGAAAGGGGGTCCCTGAGCCCCAAGGGGATCCCCACGCTGAGCACTCAGCCCCAGGATGACTTCATGAGGGGAGAACAGCTCTGCTGTGAGGGAACCAAAATGATTTCAGGTCATTTTTGAGGGTAGGTGTGGAGATGGTCCAGGTGGCACAAGTGGGGCAATGATAAGGCAGTGACAGGGAGAAACATATTCTCAGCTGCCCCATTCTGGCTTTCTGCCGGGGACTTTGAGTCTGAAGGAGGAGGGTGAAGTTGTATGCTAGGGGAGGGGAGAATTCCAGGCTTCCTTGTCCACAGTCTGCTATTATTGATTCATTTTTTATATTAAAGCAAAGTTTGGGTTTTGGCTCTGTAGAGGGAAACCTCATTTCCCGAGGTGGTAGTGAGGAGGTAAAATTGGGTGAGAGGGGGCTTCTGAGCCCCAAAGGATTATACCTTTTGAATTCACAGAAAACTAAAGCAGAAAAGGATCTCTTCGGTCACTTGAGCCAGCCTTTTATTCCCAGCTTCTTTTGGGGGAGGAAGGGGCTCCAGGCCAGCTTGGCAGCTGCCTTCCTCTAGGATGCTCCACACTGCCGCTTCCCCCTCCCCCCCCATGTACACAGTCACCTTCACAAGGCTCCAGGGCCCAGTCACCTGGCCTCCAAGGCCATACAGCTTGTTTTCTTCCTTCTTTTGGATGTCAGCTTCCCTCACAGCAATCTTTTGGTGGTTCTCCTTTCTCAGGTATTTCTCTCTCAGGACTCCTCAGTGTGGTGAGGGCCCTGTGGCTGCACAAGGGGTCCCCTGTCTCCTCCCTGAGAAGGCCACTGCCCAAAGTCACCAGCAACCTGACTTGCCTCACAGTCTCCAAAGAAACCTTGGAGTAAAGGGTGGTGTGCCAGGGGACAGAGAAAAAGAATCTGTCCTAACTTCCTGACCCTAACTATAGGTAGAAAGACAGGAGATTGGCTTTTGGGCTCAGTGGAAAGGTATGTGTGAGAACTCCAGAGCCAACTGGCTGCAACTGTTGGAGGGCAGTGGGGTTCTCCCTTCTGACAGTTGAAAGATGAGCCCTTCTGGGGGGATTGGATAAGGTGATGGGGGAGGAGAGACTTGAGGCCCCGTGGTAACCAGCTCTTGGCACTGATGGAAGAAGCATGACCTGGCTGAGAGGTGCTTCTTTCCTATGGACAGAGGAGATGTACCTGTTGGGGAAGAGGCAGAAAAGATATTACTCAGTTCCCAGGATCCCTGACCCCTTCTTTAGCCCCTGGGAGCCCCAGCCCTTCTCCCTTCTTAGAACTAAAGACTCTAGTTTTTATGTAACCTGACACTATAACCCAGTTTTCCTTCTTTGCTCTCCTCAACTTTGCCACTTCCTCACTCAGGAAGTTCTGTCATGCCTTGGACTTTGACCAAAGGGACAAGCTTTGGGGCTGGGCTGTCCTAACATCTGTGTGGCAGAAAGAAGGCCAGCAAAGGAGAGAGTTCAAGGACTGGTGACAGGGGAGGGAGGCCTGCCCCTGGGTGGGGAGGTGTGGGAGTGAGCGGCTCACCCCAGTCAGACCCCTGTTGGGTTTCATAGGAGCTGGCTGCCGAATGTAAGAGTGCAGGCTACCCCGGGACTTTGATCCCCTACAGATGTGACCTGTCAAATGAGGAGGACATCCTCTCCATGTTCTCAGCTGTCCGCGCTCAGCACAGCGGTGTGGACATCTGCATCAACAACGCTGGCCTGGCCCGGCCTGACACCCTGCTCTCAGGCAGCACGAGCGGTTGGAAGGACATGTTGAATGTAAGGGGGTCTCTAGGCTGGGTGTGGGAGGCTGGGAGGAAAGCAGGGAGCCAGAGGGGTAGGAATTAGAGGGCTACTGGGAACCAGTGGGTGGGTCAGCTAGGAAGAGGGAGCTTTGGCTTCCTACCTGGGACACCTTGGCTCTCCCCTTGCTTCTTTCTCTACCAGAGGGATGGTGAGTAGAGGAATGGCTAGATCTTTTCAGCCCCTTGTTGCTTTGAGGGTAGTTCTTAAAGTCTAGGCTGATTCCCTTCCACTGGAAGAAAGATTGGTAGGGAAGCGAGCTGCTGTTTATTCAGTGTCCCCCATTGTGTCAGCACTGTGCTGAGTGCTTGGGAAGAAAATGGACCAGGAGACAGGAGATAATGTTCTCGCTCAGCCCTGCCAGTTATTGTTTGTGACTTTAGGCAGGTTACCCTCTATGCTTCAGTCACATCACGTTTAATTGGGATGAACACACCTACATCATCGATATTTGGGGTCACAAATTCAAATGCCCCCTGGGGCCAGGCAGGTTACATAAATGAGTTGGGTCAGGCTGGGTCTGCAGTGAGTGGGAGCGCACATGGCTCTCTGAGGGGGTGGCGCCGCTCAAGTCCAGCACAGTTGCTTTATGTCAGTGTGGGCCCCGGGTGGCCAGAATTTATGATTTCTTTGAGAGATGCAGGGAATCTGGATTTTTACTGACACCCCACCCCTCCACTAAAACGTCAGCTCCATGAGGACAAGGCTTTTAGTCTGCTTTATGCTCTGATATAGCCTCAGCAAATAAGCACTCAGTAACGATTTTACTGAATGAATGCAACCTTCCAGTACATGTTGGAAACTAATTGAAAATGTTTTAAAACAGTGTACAGGTCAACCACAGCCTTCAGGACACAGGTTTTCAACTTCTGGATTCTATTATAGGACAATACTAGGATATGAACATATTCTGAGATGTTAAAAAGCAGTGTGTAAATGTGATGCTTCTATGCTTCCACAGCCCTTTCACATCCGCTAACAGCAGACTTAGCACCTAATAGGTGCCTGGGTCTGGAGAGGAAGCAATGAACAAGGCAGCACCGCCCCTGCCTCAGCCTTCTGGAAGATCAGAGCTGGGGTTCTCACCTGCAGCAAGTGGGTCTCTCAACCTGGGCCTCAACTTGCCCATCTGTAAAATGAAGAATTATATTAAATCCCTAAGGCCCCTTTCTGCTTGAACATTATCTAATTCCATTAGGATTGTCCTATAAGCATCTTCCCCACCTCCACCCCTGACCTCCAGACCTAGGAGAGCCACTCACCTGGTCCCAGGGAATCCATTTCTCCTACTCCATCTGCCCTAAGGAGCTGAGTTCTCTGTCCCATAAACTCACATTGCTAGCAGGACCAGAAACGGCTGAAAACCTCCAGGGCCCTTCTGGCGTATGTCTCTCCCTCCTGTCATGAATGCTGAGGCAGGTTCACACTGAGGGTGTTCAGTTCCCAATTTCTGGCTCTGTCAGTTGATAAAGAGAAACATCTAATCTCCTGGCTGGTTCCCTTCTCTTCCCAAGGGGAGAGATGTGAAGACCTGCTGAAGGGTTTATCTCTGCTTGTCCTCATGGGTGAGGCTGATGGGGCAGAGCTAGGTAGGAGCTCTACAGCAGAGAGACTTCTTCAAGCCTCTGGGGATTTGGGTCACCTCTGCCAGAGCAAGTAGAATGCAGGGTGTGGGGGCGCCAAGGAAGGCAGGAAGCCCCATGTCCTTGGGAGCTCCCCTGCCCTCCCTGTTTCTGGCCTTAAAGTCTCTGGGCCTAGTCTTGCAGATGGAACACGGGTGAAAGGAAGGCAGATCAGGCCTTCTCTTCTCTCCACTTGGAGTCTCAAGGGAGGAGGGGAGGGGACAGGAGCAGACAGTAGCTGAGTACGGTGGGGAGAGACTAGGGTCTGTGCTTGAGAGAAGTTTTCAAGCCACCCGAGGAAGGATTTTTAGGCTGTTTGGCATAGAGCAGGGCTAGGGACTCTGCCCAAGAAAAGAGTGGGGTGTTTGGGGAAGAAAAGGAGAAGCCCTGGGCCTCTGGTAGACCTAGACCCTGTTATGGAATGCCACCTCCCACCCCCAGGGTGCCCTGTGGCTCCATCACCCGCTCAGATGGGGCCAAGCTGGAGATACCCCATTCCTCCCTGGCCCACAGGTGAATGTGCTGGCCCTCAGCATCTGCACCCGGGAAGCCTACCAGTCCATGAAGGAGCGGAAGGTGGACGATGGGCACATCATTAACATAAACAGGTGAGGGCAGGAGGCCGATGGGCAGAGTTCAGATCACCACTCACCTTCCAAGCTGGGCAAGTGGAGGCAGCTCACTGGCCTCTTGATACCTGTTTCCTTAGTGACCAAATAGGAATACCCAGTTTGCATGATTGCGGTGAGGGAAAGAATAATGTATGTCAAGTGCCAACCCATGGTTGACTGGAATGGATAGCTCAGCTCAGCTCAGCCCCCTTCCCTCTGCAGCTGAAGCCTGGGTGCTGTCCACTCCTCAGGCCCTCGGGGGAACCCCACTTTGTGATACAAAGAAAGACTCCACTGTCTATGCCTTCGTGGACTCCCCAGTTTGAGGATGGAGACGTGGCCCCAGCTTCCAGAGATCTCCCAAAAGAGGCATATCAGAGAACACACAGATGGAACTGAAATATACATGACCAGGAGGAAGGGGGTTCTGTGGTCAGTTAGGGAAGGTTCTAGGGAAGGGAGGGCTTTCAGGAGCTGCCTGAATAACAGAAGTTAGATTCGATTAGTGGACTGTGGGGATGGCCACAGGAGGATTTCCTGCTGGCAGGTGGGTGGGCTGGGGATTGGAGACTTGATGGGTACTGCAGGGGCACTGCTGGTGTCCCAGGCACCTCAGTCACTCTTCTTTTCCCTTCCCTCCCTCCACCCAGCATGTCTGGCCACCGAGTAGAGCCCCAACCCGTGGTCCATTTCTACAGTGCCAGCAAGTATGCCGTCACTGCGCTGACCGAGGGGCTGAGGCAAGAGCTTCGGGAGGCCCAGACCCATATCCGAGCCACGGTGAGGATGTGGCCCGGACCTGGTGGGGATGGGGTGGGTGCGGACACCCCTTCCCCACACTGCAGCCCAGGAAGCTCAAGTCCTGAGTTTGCTGCTTACAGTTCTGGGAGTGGGCTGGGTACAGAACTCCTGGGCTCTGCTGCTGTTTCTGTGGCTCTGCTCAGTCCTGGAGTTTCCCCATTTCATTCCCCATTTCACTGATCCAGGAGCCAATGACCAGACTTAGACTTGGAGGTGGGAGGGGCTGACTTGAGAATAACATGGTGGGGTGAGACTATGGGACAGTGAGGAGGAATTGGGGGAGACCAGGTGTGTAATGGTTGAAAGCCCGTACTGAGGGCTTTTCCCCCTCAAGGTCACATGACCTTGGGCAACGTCACTCAACCTCTCCAAGACTTAGTCTTCTCATTGGCAAAATGGAGATGATGACATCTACCTGGTCATGAGGTTTAAGGGGATATACCATTTTGTAAGACATTTACTTAGCATATACAATAAGGGCTCGGTAGATGGTAGGAATCATTGTGATAATTGCTGGGGGCAGCTTTGGAGAAAGGAGGAGGCAGCTGGACCCTGGCAGCCATCACTGTGAAGCTGGGGGTCTGTGGGTGCCATCATTTTCTCCCAGCCTCCCCAAAGATATGGCTTCTGGTTGGGGCAGGGGGTGGAGCAAAGCTCAGTCCTTGAGCAGGCCCTCTCTGTTGGCCCAGTGCATCTCTCCAGGGGTGGTGGAGACACGATTCGCCTTCAAACTCCTTGACAAGGAACCTGAAAAGGCAGCTGCCACCTATGAAAACATAAAGGTGGGGCCTCCCTCTGGGCCCAGTGAAACCACTCACTCCCCAAGTGAAGGCAGAGGGAACCCTGGTCTTCAGACCCCCACCCTTCTAGCCAGCCTGTTTCCCCTCCCAGAGGGTTGGGGTGGGAATATGGATGCTGGAGAAGAAGCCCTCAATGGTGGGAGGGACCTTGAGTCCCTCCTGTCCTCAACCCTTCCACCCGGGTCTCTCAGTGTCTCAAACCTGAGGATGTGGCAGAGGCTGTCATCTACGTCCTCAGCACCCCTCCACACGTCCAGGTGAGTCTGGCCTTGACTGTCCACCTTCTGAAGGAGCTCGACCATCACCAGAGGAGGGGAGCAGGGAGGCCTTGGGGGGTGGAGAGAGTGCCCTGGCTGCCTCTAGCCTTGTGCCTTCTGCAGATTGGAGACATTCAGATGAGGCCCACGGAGCAGGTGACCTAGTATCCTGTGGGAAGCTCCTTCCCTCCCTAACCCCCGGCTTGGCTCCTGCCTCTGGATTTTAGGTGTTGATTTCTGGACTCCTGGATTCCACTTCCCCTCCCCCACTAGGGGCTAAAAAAATTGTCTGAGGTTTGTAATATCATCTTGTCAAAGTGTTTCCTTTCCAAATGTGAAAATAGGCTAGGGAGAGGAGGTGATTGTTTTGCCTAACTTGTTCTTGGCTGCCTTCTTGGACTCCTTGGCCTTGGTCTGCTCTCCTCAGTCTCTTTCCTTTGACCTGGGGAAGGGCTGTGGCCAAAAGGAGGGCTTTCCCCTATCTTCTCACACCTCAACCCCTGCCCCTCAGGGTTGAGGTGGCAGAGAGAGGCCTTCACCTTACATCTGAATGGTTACCGGTGCTCTTAGTGCTCTGCTGCCCTCCATCCCCTTCTCTCCCTGCTTACCAGTTCTCTGGTCCAATCCAATCTTGGTTTCTTGGCCTGGGGTGGGCTTATCACTCCATTCTCACTTTGGCAGCAGTTCACCAGGGCCTTGCCTCCCAAGTGGATTTCACTGTGATAATAAAAAAAAGTCCCAACCAACTTACCTTGGCCTCAGGAATGTCTTTCAATTCTTCCCTTTCTCTATGATCAGGGGTGGTTGTGTCTCAGAATTTCTTCCAGGTGAGTGGAAAGGTGGGTGGGTTTCAGGCATCACTAGCTGCGTGTGGATTACCTTAGGTAGGCGTTTGGGTTGGGTCTGGAAGACTGGGTAGGAGTTTGCCAGTCAGAAAAGAAGAAAAACGGTGTAAAAGGCTGGAAGGCCCAGAAGAACCTGCAATATTGTGAGAATAAGAGAACTTAGTGTAGGACACAGACGAGGCTGAACAGGTAGCTCCTGGCTGGGTCACTGGGGGTAGGGGTGTTGAATGCTGAACAGGGGAGTCTGGCCTTTACCTGTGGGCCAAGGGCATCAGTTGGTTTATCAGCAGAGGCGACTGGCACAGAGTTGTCACTTAGGAAGAGACCAGCAGCCACGGGACAGGAAGTTATTTCAGGGGTCCTGCTGACTGGTGATGAGGGAGGCAGTGGGGGAGCAGAGGAGGGGCTGGATGCGGCAGAGGTTTCTGAGGAAAATCGCAAGCCCTTGGTGGTGAATTAGGTGTGTGTGGGGGGGGTGGGGTAGTGGAGGCTCTAAGACTGACTTGGTAGAACACAAAGGCAGGCCAACGCATCCCCTTAAAGTGTCCTGCTGGTCTCTGGGGGAATGCGGCCCCCCAGCCTACCGGGACATTGAAGGGTGCAGAAGCCCTTCGCATCTCTGGCCATTTGAGGAAGACCGGCGGAGCGCGAGGATGGACGACCCAGGACCTGCGGGGCAGGGGTGAAGTGAGGATGAAGCGGGTCAGCGCGCTTCCAATACGGCATCGTATGGTGGTGCGTTGGGGGTCGCCGCTCAGCCAGTCCTGTAGGAGGCGCTGTGGGAACGCCCTGGCGGCCGGGCATGCGCAGTGCGTCGCTGACTAGGAGGCGCGCGAACCCGGAAGCTGAATGGCTCTCGTGGGAGCCAGGGAGGGGGACTCGCGCGTCGCTGCTCGTCTTGTCTGCCGGGTCCTGGGCCATCCCGGAGCGAGGAGTCGCTACTGTTTGATCCTCTGCCTGAGGGGGCGAGTAGGGGGCCTGGAAGCGAACCCCGGCTGTTGGGACCTCTCAGGGACGCCGCAGGGGCCATCGGGTCTCCTTCGAGGCCCGCGCGATGAGGCTGCTCTCGGTAGTCGGTGGCGCGACCTGGTGTTGCTCCGGTCGCCTCCTCGCTGGTCATTTCTCCCAAGCGGCTAGGCCCTGGGGGCGTGGGGAACGGCCCGGCGGGGAGGAGCTAGGCCGCTTGCTTCTGGATGACCTGGCGCCGGCCCCGCGGTCTGCCGGGGGACTGGAGCTCCTGTTTGGCCGGTCCCCATGTCTCCTGGCCCTGCGAGCTGCCCGCCGCCACGTGACCCGGCTTCTGCTCCAGGCCAGCGGGGTCGGGCTGCAGGGAGAGAGGGCCGAGCTGCTCCGGGAGGCCGAGGCGCGGGGCATCCCAGTTCTGCGGCCCCAACGACGGAAATTGGACGCCCTGTGTCGCCACCAGGTCCACCAGGGCGTCTGCATGGAGGTGAGCCCGCTGCGGCCCCGGCCCTGGACTGAAGCCGGGGAGGCGATGCCAGGCGACCACCCTCAGCAGCTATGGCTCGTCCTCGAGGGCATTCAGGATCCCCGGAATCTTGGGGCCGTGCTGCGCTCCGCTTACTTCCTCGGAGTAGATAAAGTCATCACCAGTCGGAGAAACAGGTATCGTCGTCCCTATTGTCCATGTGCCCCGACCAGGAGGTGCAGCCAAGATCCTGAGTACCTTGACCCCTGGGTGACTCCTCAGCTAGGCCTCCTGTGTCAGAACTCTAAGCCCTAATTCCTGGGGATCGGGGGTGGACAGGGCCCCGGGTTTGGTGTAGGGCAGGGCACCAGCCTCATGCGGCTATGGGAAAAACTTTGCAGCTGCCCCCTCACCCCAGTAGTCAGCAAGGCCAGCGCGGGATCTATGGAGGTGATGGATGTGTTCTCCACTGATGACCTGGCCGGCTTTGTGCAGGTAATGGGGGGTTGGGGGGAGAGGCACAGAAATTATCCCAGCTAGCAGCTGATAGGGAGGGAAAGGGGAGAAGGGGGCATGTTGCTGTTGCTTCCTACGGCCTTCTAAATCCCTTTGAGAAGGGAATAATGCTGGAGTTCTTAAAACCACAAGTGGACTGTATCCTAGCATTATGCCTTTTAATGCAGGCGTTTCCCAGGCATGCTTTGCCTCTGCCTCAGTGCCTCATTGCCTACCAAGTGAATCTTCAGTACTTTTTTTGTTGTTGTTCAGCTCTGGGGAGTGGTGGAGTTGGGACCCAGCTTGAAAGATTCCCTGAGAAACCCCTCTCCTGGGCCAAGCGGCTGTCTTCAGCTGTGCTTCCCTTGTTGGACACTAGGGGGCAGTGTTGCCCTGCGCGTGGCAATCCCCTTTCCATTCCCCTGGTCCAGGTGGTGAGAAATTCCCACTTCAGAGTGTAGACTTTGAAAAGGGGAGAACTCTAGGATGGGTCTAGAACAGCTTTGCCCAATAGAAATATAATAGGAGCCACATATGTAATTTTAAGTTTTCTAGTTGCCACACTGAAAAGTAAAAACATTAAATTAATAATTTACTTAACCCAGTAGCAGTAGACCCAAAATACTGTCTTTTCCACATATTATCAACTTTTAAATTATTAATGAGAAATTTTACATTCCTTTTTTCATCTTACAGCACATATCTATTTGGATTAGCCACATTTCTATTACTTAATGGCCACGTGTAGCTAGTGGTTACCATATTAGACAGCACATGTCTAGAAGTTTTGCCTGGCTTTATCCCCCTTGCAGAGAGCCCCCTTCAGAGGAAGTTTGGCTCAGCCAAGCCTGACAGGTCATGGGGTTCCCTCTCTCCTCACTTCCAGCCCCCGAACAAGTAGTTCCTGAGAAAACGGAAGCTTTCTGCAGAGCACTTACTTAAACTCCCACCATCACATCTATTCCCATCAGCATCTGATCCAGAGAGTCTCTTTCCTTTGAGTGCCTACTCAAAGACACTGCTGCAGCAATTCTCCTCCAGTCTCTTGCATCAACATTTTGTCCCTCCCTCCTCAGAATGCAAACAAACAAAAACCCCTCTCCTCCCATTCTTTCTTGATCTCACACCAGTCCCACTTTGACTCCTCCGCTGAGAGTACTTGTCATCAGCGTCCTCTGTGTTGTTACCTCCGAAGGCTGGGCCTCAGTCCTCATCTTTCTTGACCCACCAGCAGCATTTGGCACAGATGACCACTCTTTCCTTCTTGAAACACTTTATCTGGTTTCTAGAACCCTCGTTCTCCTGGTTTTCCTCCTACCTCACCGTGCCTTCTGCCAAAGTGTTCTTTGGTGAGTCCTCCTCAACTCCCTGACCTCCAAATGTTAGTGTTTCCCAGGTCAGCGTCCTTTTTGTCTCCTCCAGTCTTAAAGATTTACATCTATAGATCTACATCGGATACAAGCTTGCCTCCCAAATAGATATCCTAGCCTGGATCTCACTCCTGAACTCCAGATTCATATATCTAGTTGCCTGCTTGGCAGTTCATTCTTGCTGTCTAATGGATATTTCCAACTTACTGTTTACAAACCTGAGCCCCTGTTTCTTCTGCAGGCTCACCCATCACAATTGATGGCAACTCCTTCCTCTTTATTGTTTACGCCAAGGACCTTGGCATCGTTCATGATTCTTCTTGCTCCCACACCCCATGTCTATCCTGTTAGAAAATCCTTTTGTCTTTACCTTAAATTTATTTCCACGTTCTCACCATTTCTCACTGTCTCCTCTGCTACACCCTGGTCCAAGCCCCATCAACTCTTGCCTGTATTATGGCAGAAACCTCCTGTTGGTCTCCTTGCTTCTGCTATTGGCTCTCAGCACAGTGAGCGGAGTGATTCTGTTGAAACATAAGTCAGACCATGTCACTTTTCTGCTCAAAATTTTCGAAGCCTTCGCATCTCTCACGGTACAAGTCAGAGTCGTTCTAGTGACCTGTTAGTCCTGCCTCTTCTGTCTCTTGATGGCTCCCTTCAACCTGGCCCCCTTACAGCTTTTCACACATGCCAGATAAATTACTTGTCTCTTGGCCTTTGTGCTTCCTGAGCTCTCAGCCTAGACTGTTCTTCCCCCAGATGTCTGCATGGTGCTCTCTTGTCTCCTTCAGTTCCGGGAGGCCTTCCCTGGCCACCCTTCCAAGAAACTTCCCCACCCCATCCTCATGCCTAGAACAGAGCCTGGTGCATCCTAGGTGTTCAAGAACCATTGATTGAATCCAGTGGATGGGTGAGTGAATGAATACATGGGCAAGGCTGGGTGCCTTCTTGACCAGGGCTCTGATGAAAGTTTGGTGAGCTAGGAAGAACATGATTTCTTCTTCCTTCTTTCAGACCAAGGCCCGGCAGGGCTGGCTGGTAGCAGGCACAGTGGGCTCCCCAGGGCCTGAAGTGCCCCCAGCCTCCCAGATCCCCATCATTAGTTGCTTGGAGTTCCTCTGGGACCGGCCCACTCTCCTGGTGCTCGGTAAGTAGATGCCCCAGCTTCTCTGTGCTGGGAACACTGGGCATCCAGCTAGGGGTATCCCTAACCTCTTGCCCCCCTTGCCCTTCAGGGAACGAGGGCTCTGGACTATCCCGACAGGTGCAGGCCTCCTGCCAGCTTCTCCTCACCATCCTACCTGCGCAGCAGCTGCCTCCTGGGCTCGAGTCCTTGAACGTCTCTGTGGCTGCAGGTGAGTCCATTTGTTCCCCCTTGCTTACTTAGCTCTTTCTAACTGCACAGGTGGTGGCTTCTCGCTAGTACCGTCTACTGGCTATTTCAGTGTCAAAAAGTTGCTCAGTCTTTCTGTGCCTCAGGTGACAATGGAGAAAATAATACTTCTTGAGGTGGTCATGAAGATGAAATGAGGGTGTTCTTGGCACACAGCAAGGACTCTGGACATGGTCCTAACTCTCCCCCTTCTTCCCTCTCCTGCCCTTGTCTTTCTGTCTGTCTGCAGGAATTCTTCTTCATGCCATTTGCAGCCAAAGGAAGGGGGAAAGAGGGCAACGTCTCCAAGATCCCCAAGAACCTTCAGTCACATCTGGAAGGCCTGAAGTGGCCCAGGACCCAGGACTATTTTCAGGATCAGAAAAAGAGAAGCAAAATGGAGGCTGATTTGGACTGTCCTAGATGGGGGTGCACATACATCCATGTGCTCCAATGTGCCAGAACCTGCCCAAGAGTGTACCAGGCCCTTGTTTACTGGCAGCTGTCCTGGTGGGTGGGTAGGACCTTGGCTGTGGAATCAGGAGTTCAGTTTCCCGTCTGAGTGTTGTTCTTGCCGTTGGAGATGGAGTGTGTTAGTTTCCAGAAGGGAAGTTGAGAAATCTAAATATCGGGAGGGGGCCGGCAGCCCGGTCTGGGGGGGCCATGCCTCTTGAACCAGTTGTTGCCTGTGGTAAATGTGGGTGTGAGAATGTGGAGGGAGGGTGGGCCCTGTGGAGTTGACAGATCTGGTGTGAATCTAGGCTGGGACGTGGGCCTCCTGCATGTCCTTGAGCACAGGTTTATGTGCCACAGGGTCCTTGACTACACCTACCTCACAGGGCTGTTGTGAGGAGCAAATACATCACCTGGCATCCATAGGCTCTCAACACGTGCGGCATGCTGTCCGCTTCCTCCATTAGGTGGCAGCCTCGCTCTTTGGTCCACAGCCTTCTGGACACTTTCCCAGGCTCCTGGGGTGGCCCCTAGCTGCAGCATCAGGAGAGGAAAGGGGAAGGTGAACTGACATCTCCCACGCCTCCCAGACCTCCAGCATCCCCGTGTTTTAGTTTCCTGGCTGTTAAAACAAATACCATGCAATGGGTTGGCTTAACAACAGGAATTTATTGGCTCACGGTTTCAGAGGCCAGTTGGCTTGTTTCTTCCCAGGGTTGGTATCTTCTGGCTGGCTGGCAAACTTGGGGGTTCCTTGGCTTTTCCGTTACATGGCAGTGCACATGGTGGCATCTTTCTCTTCCGGGGATTCCACTGTCTTCCAGCTTCTGGCTGCTCCCTGTGGTTCTTTCTCCATTTGACCCCACTCCGCTTAAAAAGGACTCTGGTAATCCCAATTGAAGCCTGACCAGATTAATGGGGGCCATACCTTACCGAAGTACCATGTTGAAGAGATCTCATTTACAACGGGTCCACACACCAGAATGTGGACCAAGACCAAAAACATGTTCAAGCTGGAGTACACAACCCCCCCATACCCTTCAGTCAGTTCCTCTCACTTGAGGGAACTGATGAACCAAAGCCCTCGCCTTTGCTTCTGTGAGGTGGCGAGGACAAGATTGCTATTCATTTTATTGTACGGCTCAGACAGACTGCACACTCCTCCGTCAGGGCCCCACAAACGGAGCAGAAGTCACCAGTGTAAGTTGAGAGCAGTGGGTCAGGAAAGCTTTAAAAAGAGCTGCCGGGGGCAGCTCCTCATCTGTAATGGGAGAATAACATTAATACCTGCTTTATCTACTCCCTTCCCAAAGGGGAGGTTGTGAAAATAAAATGAGAGCCTATCAGTAAAAGGCACTCTAAAAGACTGGGCACCCCAGGATTAGATAATACACATCTTGATGAGGACAGATGCAGGTGTCATGCACTCCCTCTGCTTGAGGGTGCAGCACTGAGCTCTGCTCTCTAGGACCAAGCCTACACAGAACCTAGAAGTGGGTGTAAGGGGGTACTCGGAGACCAGTGCCCCCTCTTCTGCCCACAGACTCCTCCCTATCTAATCTGTTCCAGCCGTGCTGCTCCTCCACCTTCAGGTCGCAGTGGAATAGGCTCTAGAGGGGCCACTCTGCTGGGCCAGTTCCTCCATGCCCCACTCCCTGGGCAGCCCGGGTTCTGGGAAGACAAGTTCACTTGGACCAAAGGGAATTGGGATGGTCAATTAGCTGCTCCCCACCACGCACGCACACACACAGGCCTGGTGCAGAGCCACTGCTCGGTAAGCGTGTGTTGGGTGCACAGAAACGTGGCTGTGGCCGCAGGTCTGAAGGCTGGGTGAGGGTCCCTCCCCTGCAGGGCATGACTGGGACAAAGCCAGTGGCAAGAACAGCGGGGTGGCCCTGCTCTTAGCAGTGCTTGGCCTGAGTTCCTGCTCTGTGACTTGCCTGCAGGGGAAATGTGGACATGTCCCTTGAGATTTCCATGCCTTGTTTTCCTCACCTGTAAAATGGAGAGAACAATAGTAGCCACCTGAGAGAGCCAAAGAGTTAAATGAAAGGATACCTGTAAAGTCAGCCCCGTGCCCATAGAAGATTAGCTGTTACTTGCAGCCCCTGGGAACGGACCTGGAGGTTGGGGCACTGGGCTCTGCCCTTCTCCCAACCTGGCCTCAGTTTCCCCGTAGGCTCTAAGGTACCTTTTAGCTGCATCACTGCTGTGATTTATCCCCCAAATAATTGGAGGGTGTTGGAGAATGGAGGGGGATAAAATGACTTCTGCGGGATCCTCTCCCTCAGGGCTTCTGGCCTAGAGGGGAAGGGGTCTCAGAAGGATTTGCACTGACTTGGTATCCCCAGACAGCTGAACTGTGGCCAGCAACCCCTCCCCGCCCCCTCCAGGGCTGGAATCTTTCTGGCAGGATGTTAAAATGCTACCCACCCAGGCTAGGGTCTTAAACTAGTCCCAACCACCCCCACCCCTGCAGGGCCAGGCGCCAGGGATCCCCACAGTTTGTAAATGTAATCAACCTCTAGGTCTCTCGCTTCCACAGGTGCAATTAGCATGCCCATCTGCTAATTCCTGATTAATGGTGTTTACAAACATGGGGCTCCACGGAGCAGCTCAGCCCCTCCCTCCCAGGGCCTAGAGGCAGCATCTTCCCAGCCCACCCCCCTTCTCAAGCCTCCTCAGCCAAAACCCCTCTCCATCCCCTTCCCCAGGCAGCCCCCTTGACCCAACTCTCCTTGTACATGTGTGGGAAGGAGATTCACAGAGAAAACAGGAAAAGCCACTGGGTTTGGTGGTAGGGATCCTGCTCTTCCTTCTTCCCAACTGGAACTGGGAGGACACGTGGTAAGAGCAGTGCCCTTTCCTCTCCCCCAGCACCCCGCTTCCTGCTTGGTCCCAGTGGGTCCCTGGCAGGGGAACATCAAGAGCACAGACTTCTGAGTCAGATAGGCCCACGTCCAAATGCTGGCTCTGCTCCTCCCGACCTGAGGGAGCCTCAGTGTCTTCATCTGTGAAATGGAGATATGAATAGTTCCTGCTGCATAGGTTGTTTTGAGGATTAAATGATAGGATTATGAAAAGAATCTAGCACAGTGCCTGAACATAGTAGGTGCTCAATAAATGTGAGCTTTTTATTGCAGTGATCCTAATGATGATAAAGAAAGGAGGCATTGGAAGCTACAAAAAATGCCCAAGGACTTCTTCTCCCCTCACCCCTCTCTCTGGGGAGAAGGGCAGGTCCCAGCTCATTACTGGTGGGGGCTGGGGTGGAGGTGTCAGATTGGAATCACTCCTGGGCCTGTTCACAGCTTCCCTGTTTCATTAACACCTCCCTGGTGGTCCTCAGCTCGTCCTGCTGGGGGAGGTGCTCTGGAAAGTTCTAACTGCCTCCTACCCAGCCCAGAGCTTCGTGGTCCCCCCTCCCAGGCCTGTGCTCCTGGTGCACATAGAGGGGTTGGTGAGGGCCAGGTGGCCCCTGACCTGGAGGGTCCTGGAGGCCTGGCCGGGACGGAGCATCTGGGGATGCCCCTTCCTTTCTCTCCGGTCCATAGGTCCCACTGCTGCCCATTCCCTCCCAACCCAGCCACTTTTCCTTCCTTCCTGAACCTGTGAGGCTCCGTATGAACATGGCACAGTGTTGGGTTCTAATCCTGACCTGCCCCTGCCCAGCTGGATGACCTGGTGGCTTCCCCTCCAGGACATTCCGGTGCATCTCTGTAAAATGGCGATACCGTACCTTACAAAGGGGTAGCACAACATCTGGTGAATCGGAAGCTCTCAATAACTGGCAGCCATTGTTATTTTTACAGGCAAAACAACAGCTCCAGAGAGGGCAGAATCTTGTTTAGCCAACTGGGGTGGATGGAAGGGGGCGGACAGAAACCCAGAGACCATTAGCATTTTCAGAGAAGTAGAAAGGGGTGTGAGCTCTGCCCCCAATTAATTGTCCCAATTTCTTTTCCAGATTGGGAACAGGAGTGGGGGCTGGTCAGGGCCAGGAGCTTTATACCTCCAGCTCTGCAAAGGCTCTTTCTAAGCAAGGTGCCTCTCGACTACACTCCAAGAAGGATTCTTATGGCAATGCCTGTCCTTGCCAGGGCCCCATGCCCTCTCCCTCCCAGTATTCCATTTCAGAGGACACCCTTCACCACCTGCGGTGGGCAAGGGCCCCTCCCCCC
>JAQZBX010007920.1:0-22066 GCA_029593785.1 Cabassous unicinctus | reverse complement strand
TAGAAAGAAGAAATCAAGGCAGGAGTCAGTGAGCAAGGGAGGCACAAGGCAGTGGGCCTGGCCGCCTTCTTGCAAGTTGCCCTAGAGCCCCCGCCCCTGCCACTGACCTAGCCACTGGCCCCCACACAGGCCTCTTTAAGTGCCTGCCCCCCTATGAAACACCCCCGCCCCAAACCTTCCGCCCAGGAATAGCCTTACTCATTTTACTCCCTTACTCCCAGCACAGGGCCAGGCACATCCTGAGGGTTTAGTAAACTTCCAGTGAAGAAGCAAATGAGACCTGAGGTTGGAGGCTAACTCCTTCATTTCCTCCTCTCTGGGTTCCCGCACCACCTTTCCCCGTCAACCCTGACCTTCTACTTCCCGACAGTTTCGGAGGAGGCAAGTCACAAAGTCTCCCCCCAGCCACAGGGAAATTCGAACTGGATTATTTGCTGCTCTCGATTCTCTGAAACAGGGAAGGTAACTGAGGGTGAGGGGTATGCTCTGTAGAGTCCCGTGGACCCTTAGCTCTGCCGACCCAGGCCTTGCGTAGCTGGCCCCCCATGGGTGGGGGTAGCAGCTGTGGGTCAGGTGCTGGGCAAGGGGCTGCACCTTGATTAAATCAGAGCCCCGAGACTGATCCACACACTTACAACTGTCTTACTTTTGTGGGGGATGTGTGCTTGGAGCAGGAGGAACAGCAGTGGGATGTGACGACGGCACTAGCATTTATGATGTCCTTACCGTGTGCTCATCTCATCGGATCCTTACAATGATGCTTTGGGGAAGGTACTATTATTAGCTCTGGCTTACAGATAGGAAAGGGAGGCTCTGAGTTGTTAAGTAACTCGCCCAGGACCCTGCTGCGGCAATCACAAGGTTTGGGAGGGAGGAGAGTGGGGGTGGGGAGCTGGGGTTTGGGTACAGACAACCTCCAGCCTGAGGACCCGCTGCAGGCCCAGTGCTGAGGCCAAGCCAAATAACATACAACTCCCCCTCACCCCCACGACAGACCCTTCCCACTGCAGCACCTCCCTGTGCCCCCCCACCCTTTGCAGCACCGTCTTGACAAATGCCAAGCTCTAAGCACGCCACCCCAGTGGAGGGGTTGGGGTGCTTTGCCCAGCTTCCCACTCTGCAGGGGGTGGTCTGCTCAAGCTGGGAGGGTCCCAGCCACCAGCCAGGAGTGACAGCTCAGGGCTGTAAAGAGCCTCGGCTCCCAGAGACACCCAGACCTGGGTTCCAATCCTGGCTCTGCTCCCAAATCCAAAGTCTCAGGCCTTGGGCAAGTTTCTTAGCCTCTGAGCTTTGGTTTCCTCCCTGTAAAACGGTGCTAATAACTGTTCTCTGTCAGAGTCGTACCAGGGCTGGAGAGAAGACACTCACGGCACACAGTAGGCCCTCAACTACTCTTTTTTGCCTGCGTCCCTCCGCTTCCTATCTGGGGGCTGGTTTCCCTCTGGCCCCCATCTCTGGCTCTGTTTTCTGCCCCGCGGCCGGCTCTCTGGGGCTGTGTTTGCACCTCTCTCCTCACCCTGCCCGACCCTCTCCTCACCTTCCCCCTGGGTCCTGATAGGGGGGTGGGGGGGTGGGAGGTGCGGATCGATGACAGCCGCTGGTTATCGATCAGGGCAGGCATTCAAGTGTGGCTGCCAGAGGCTGGTATTAATGGATGGACCGGTGCCCAGGCCCTTGTGGAGTGAAAGCTGGGGCACCGGGTCCTGGGGGAGGGAGTCCTTAAAGCTGCAGACCCCCACAGGATGGGGGGGAGGGGTGCACAGAGGGCCTCCTATGGCAGATGGAGGCTGAGCTCATACCGTCATTCAACAAAGACCACTGATGTGGCAGTGAGCACGTCAGCAAAGACCCCTGCCCTTGTGGAGCTTATATTCACGTAGGAGGAGATGGACTATAAACCAAATAAAGAAGTAAAATTATATAGTATGTCATGCAGAAAATAGAGCACGGAAGGGGGATGGGAGCACTGTGGGGGTGGGGGTGGGGCCTCATTGAAAAGGTGACCTTTAAGCAAAGACCTGAGGAAGGTGAAGTGAGCCATGTGGCTATCTGGGAGAAGAGCATTCCAGACGAGGAGCAGCAAATTTAGAGGCCCTCCAGTGGGGCATGCTTGCTGCACTCCGGCTCAGCAAGGAGGCCAGCGTGGCTGGAGTGTAAGAGATGGGAGAGTGGGAGGAGGTGAGCCAGAGAGGAAGGGGGCAGCAGGCATGGCTGTGAATGGACGCTCAGCCCAGGATGACAGCTGCCCCAGTCCCAGCTGAGCAGCTTCTACACAAGGGAAGCTTCCAGAACATGGTTCCATGCTCTGACCACTTCCAGAGTATCATAACCATGGCGACATTCACCTGCTTCGTCAATGAGATGATGCTCACGGCAGCCCTGTGAGCAGCTCTCACTGCCCTGTTATAGAGATGGGAAAACTGAGGCTCAGGGACATTTGGCAACTTGCCCAATTTCATGCAGTTAGGAATAGCAGAGCTGGGAAGCAAATCCCAGTCTGCTTTACTCCAAAATCATTTCTTTTAATTACTCCCCTCTACTGTTAGCAGTTCTGCTGACACAAAGGTGGGTGGTATGAGGATGATTGGAGCAGTTGAGGAATTAAAGAAATATGTATACAGGAGAATGGAAGTCCCCAAGTGGTGGGGGTGGGAGAGAGCAGCGAGCATGGTAGTTAAATTATACGAAGGCTGTCATGGGGCAGAGAGGTGACTCAGAGGGCAGGATTGGGACCAGTGAGTTTGCAGGCTCAGGGAGGCTGATAACAGGTCAATCCAAAAGGATTCCAGAGGGTGAATGGAGTACTTTTTAGGTAGTGAGCTCCCTGTCACTAGAGATGTACAAGTACCAATGAACACTCAGGTAGGATATTGCACAGGGAATTCAGGCAGAGGCTAACACGGTTGACTGTAATGGTGTCTGGGATCCCTTCTGTTATTCTACAAGGAAGGAGGGAGCTCAAAGCTTTAGCAAATGGGGTAGGATGGGCAAGTATGCAAACAGATGGGTACATCCTCCTCTGCCTGGGGAAGTCATGTGCTTAGGGGTCTCGTTGTGGAGGAGACTCCCCTGAGTTCTCATCACCCCAGAGCTTGAGCCCAAGCCCTGGCCCCACCCACCCAGGGGTTTTAGAGACCTGTGCTGGAAGAGGGGAAGAGAAGATAAAGGTGCAGTCTCCCTTGTCCCTGCAGACAGAATGGAGGAAGCACAGACTTAAGAGCCTGGTAGGCCTGGGTTTAAGTTTTGCCTCAGCCACTCACTGGCTGTGTGGCTTTGGGCAAATTTTTTAGCTTCTCAGATCCTCATTTTCCTCATGTGAGCAAGGGGCTGATATCCCTCCTGCAGGGTTTTCTGCTGGAGCGGTCAGAATCAAGGCCCTGACAAGTGCCTCTCACTAAGACTCACCCCGAGTGGGTTGCACACCCGCGCCCCTGGGTGATCTCTTCCCGTTGCTCTTTACCCCTGCCGAGCCCTCTGACCTGGGGGGCCTTAGCCACTCATCTCTTTCTGAGGGCAGGGGATCCAGATTCCTGGGTCCAGAATCCAGATCGACCTCAGCAGACACCCAAGTGGGCCCAGGGCCCCCTCTGGGCCTGGCGGGTGGTACTGGATGGTTTCCTGACATACCATCTCTCTGTTGGTCCTTCTGTCTTCCACCTGTCCTGTGGCTGACTCTAAAGCTTCCTCCTTCCCAGTGGCCAGGGCCCTTCCTGGCCCTGCACCCCGAACCCCAGTTCATCTCCTTGCACATTGCACCCAGAGATCCCCCACATAACTTCCAGCCCAGCCCATCGTGGAGAAAAATCAAATCTCATTAAAGGCCATTGATTTTCTTCCAAAGTTGCTGGAAATACACTTTGAGGTTTCTGGGTATTATTGCCTGTCCCCTCCACTACCACCATAGCTTCGCCAGGGAAACAGAGGGGTGGTTGGGGCTGGCAGGTGGTGTGAGGAGGAAGGGGCCCTGGGGAACTGTCTGTCCCTCACAGCCTGCGTGGCAAGACCCTGGATAGGCCGCTGGTTTCCAAGGAGTGAGTATTTTTCTAACTGGCTGCCCCCATCTTCCTGCAGGACTTGGGCAGAGAGGTGTGTGTGGTCTTGTGTGTCAGTGTGTGTGTCAGTGTGTGTCTGGGTGAGTCCGTGGTTCTCTGTGCCTGTCTTTGTGTGCAGCTCTATGTGTGTGTGTGTCTGTCTTGGGTGTCTGTGGTGTGTCTCTGTATCCGTCTCTAGTTGTGTATAAGTTTAAGTGTGTGTGCATCTGCGTGAATGCAGGAAGGGGACTTGACTGCAGTTGAACTCTGGATCCTCTGCTGCCCACGTTACAGCCAGCCAAGATACGGTGCTTTCCCCAGGAGCCAAGGGGCACAGGCTTCTGCATCCCTCCCACCCAGCCCTGCCCAAAGTCATCCTGGAATGGGACCCCCTGCCAACTTTGCTGGGGTGTTGGATTTGGGGGTTGGGGGCGGTGCTTGTGGAAAAGATTCCAAACCTGATGGGGGGGTGGGGATAAATTCCTTCCCTGCCCCCAATCTGAAATAATGCGTCCCACACGGCTGTGTTTAGAGGTTAATGGACACATACTGACCTTGTGAGCCTGAAGACCTATAGGTGCCCTGGAGGCGGGTATTGTGTGGGGGCGATAGTGTCTGCCTGGGTCATGTTCCTAGGGTCATGCCAAACGTCAAGGTCAGCCTTGATGGGACAAGTCACACACAGGGGTCCTTTGGCCTTTGCCTCTTGCCCCACCTGTCAAGGCCAGAGGTCAGCACGGTGCTGGACTGGCTGTCTAGGTCCTGAGACACTACTGAGTTGACCCATGCTCCGTGGACTGGCCTTGATGGGGCCCCCTACAAATTTGGGGGTGGGATGTGCCTTGGAGGAGCCTCACCCATGGCCTCCTGCCCCATCTCTGCAGGCATGTCATGTAAGTTCCCGCATGTGTGCGTGTTCTGCCCGTGGCCTCTGCCAGGGAGCTGGAAAGCAGCTCTCCGGGTTCCAGAGACAGGTCAGATTTATGGCGCTGCGAGAAATATTTAGGCCTGAGACAGTTTGGTTGTGTTAATTATGGAAATCTAAAGATAATCTATATTTAATGCTGAATTTTGTCAAATTTGCTAAAGAATTAGGGGAGCGTGTGCAAACAGTGACACTTCAATGAAGAACAAGGTGCAATTAAACTCTGAAATTTACAGTGGAATAATTGGAGAGCATGACAAATATAGTTATCAGCAGCAACTAATTAGAGGTCTGCTCAAGGTTTCTGGGCTTGATTAATCTCGCCTGGATGCTAATAAGTTATGTGGGGCAGATGATGCAGGTTTGTTGCCTCCCTCTTTCCTTCCTTTCTCCAGAACACTTGGGGGGCAGGAAGGTGGCCTGTTCTGTCCATCCCTCCGTCCAGCCTGGCCTGAGGGATAGAATGGGGGTGCTACAGCTCTTATGCTGACTCCTCCCTGCCTCCCCTCAAGTAAGAGGGGCGGTGGACACCTTGAGCTGTCCCTGCTCAGGCAGAATTGCTGATTGGTAAGTTCTTCTTGGTGTCTCACTAGAGGCTTGTTGGGATTGGGGGAGAGAGGATTGGAGGCTGAGTTTTAGGGTTTAGCTGGGCCTCAGTGGGCCAGATTTGTTCCTTTGCTGTTGACAAAGCTCAGTCTGACCCTCACCTCCACTTCCCACTTCAGGCCTTGTAGGAAGGGGCCTTGAGAGACGCCCTGTGATCTGGGTGGATCCCACACTCCCTCCCTGGGCCAGGTGCCTCCCTCCCTGCCTCCCAGGCCTCTGCTAATCCTCCTTGCTGCCAATGGTGGCCAAGCCTTAGAGCCACTGATTAAAGTTTAGGCCAGGGCCGACGCTACTACCAGTGAGCTGGAGCCCTGGGGCCCCACTGCCCACACCCTGGCCTGGTGCCAGGTCCAGCTGAGACCCATCCTCTCCCTCTCTTTCCCTCTCACCCTGTCTTCTGCCTCCACTAACCCCTGCCCGACCCAGATGCCTGCCGCCCTCAGCCTGCTGCCCTTGCTATCCTCAAGGAGCCCGCCCTGGGAGGGTGACTAGCCGAGGAGAGGGAGTCACCCCACAAGCACTCTCCCCTCCTTCATCCACCCTGTCCTCAGAAGTGCTCCTGACTGCCAGGCCCCCCACCTGGGGTCCTCCAGGGTGTAGGGGCCCCATCCTGAGAAGCCCCCTGCCGTCGCCTGCCTTTGCTCAGTGCCGTCTTGCACGGGACAGGGACTCCAGTTGGCAGCGTGAGATGAAGCAGACGAATCTAAAATGGAAAGTGAGATGAATTGCTTCTCTGCCGATGTCTTCGATGCCCTAGAACTCTCAGGGTGGGAGCGTGTGTGAGTGTGTGTGGTAGGAGGCTGTGGCCCCTGACGCGGCTGGTCGAGAGGACTGCTGGGAGGGGGCTCTGGAGGGGGCAGGGACCTCCAGAATGCCCCTCAGTGGTACCTGGGTCAGACTAGTGCTCCTGTGAGGAAGTGGAGTTGCTTCCTTGTAGCCTCAGTTTCTCTTCCTGCAATCCTTGCAGTCAGACACACCTGGGCTGCATCCTGACCTTGGAGGTCTCGGGCTATCCCTAATTATGATTTCTGCGGGGGGAACAGGGATAATTACCTCAGGGTGCCCACCCCCAGGTCGCTGGGACATTCGTGTATGGGACTTCCTCTCCCCAGCGCCTTCTACTCCCCCCTCCTTCTTTCAGTGCACTTGCAGATTTTTAAAATCAATGATAGGGCTGTGACAGGGACGAGGCTGGGGTGGGAACCAGCGCCCAGAGCTTCACACACTCCCCGCCCCCACTTCAGGCAGGGAACCTGTTAGGGATTGAATCACATCCCCCGCAAAAGGCATGTTCAGGTGCCAACCCCCGGTCCTGTGGGTATTTGTAAATAGGACCTTTGAAGATGTCACTAGTTAATGTGTGTCCAAACTGAATGGGGGTGGGCCTTAGTCCAATACGGCTGAAGTCCTTATATGCAAAGGAATTGGACACAGAAGGAGAAGCCATGGGGAGCAGCCGGAACCTGGAAGTCAATGGAACCTGGAAGAGAAAGAAGACACTGCCGTGTGCATTGTCCTGCGATGGAAAAGCCAAGGACCAAGGATCGCCAGCAGTCAGCTCCAGAACCACAGTCACTGGGGAGAGAGCGTCGCCTTGCTGATGCCTGGACTTTGGACTTCCCCTAGCCTCAAAGCTGCGGGCCAGCAAATTCCCATTGTTGAAACCAACCCAGTGAATGGTGTTTGTTTTAGCAGCCAGGAAACTAAAACAACATTTGGTACCAGAAAGTGGGGTGCCGCTATTGCAAAAACCTACAAATGTGGAAATGGCTTTGGAATTGGGTAACAGGTAGAGGCTAGAAGAATTGTGAGGGCTCCAAAAATAGGAGAGCCGTAGAGAAAGTTTGTATCGTCTTAGAGAAAACATACTTCATCATGAACAGAATGTTGGTAGAAAGATGGACACTAAAGGTGCTTCTGGCCAGGGCTTAGAAGGAAATGATGAATGTGTCATTGGAAATTGTGAGAAAGGCAATCCTTGTTAGAAAGTGGCAGAGAATGTGGCAAAATTGAGTTCTGATGTTGGATGGAAGGCAGAACTCGTAAGCGATGAACTTGGATATTTAGCTGAGGAGATTTCCAAGCCAAGTGTGGAAGCTGCAGCTTGGTTTCTCCTTGCAGCTCACAGTGAAATGAGAGGGGGAAAGACATACATTGAGGACAGAACTGTTAAGTACAAGGAAACCAGCAGTTAATAATTTGGAAAATTCTCAGCCTGTCCAGATAGTGAGCTCTGAGACTAGGAACAGAAGCAGCTCCATCAGGGCCCTCCCTGAGCTTCTGGGAAGTGGGTCCCCAAAAGACAGGGCTCCATGTGAAGGTTTAACTGAACAACCCTTTGCTAAAGACATTGTGCCTGGGCTTGGATCCAGTCAGACATCTCAGAGAAAGTCAGAACTGGAAATGTAGTTATCCAGGAATGGTCTTTGGAAAATTCTGTTATCTGATGGTTTGGACCCCCTGGAACTGCATGCAAAGCTGACAAGGTTTTTGTGAAATTTGTGTGACCAGAAGCAATGCTTGAAAGGGACTGAAAAAGCGTGAACTGAAGCAAGAATGACTTCAAGGACAGAACCGTGGAAGCCGAAGTCTGGACCAAGAGGGCAGTCCACTCCAGAAGGCCACAGTCACTGGGGAGAATGCATTGCCTTGCTGATGCCTCAATTTTGTACTTTTTCTGGCCTCAAAACCATAAGCCAAATAAATCCCTGTTTCTTAAGCTAACCCATTGTATTGTATTTGTTTTAGCAGCTAGGAAACTAAAATAGAACCCACCCAGCTCAGGGCCTGGTGGGCAAAGTAAAGAAAAGGGCTTCATAAAGTCCCCAGCTCATCCATGAGCCCCACATGAGTAACAATGTGCTAGGAAGAGGGGCTGGTGTGGTGGTTATAGCCCTCTTGCATTCCAGGATCTCCCCACTCAAACAGTATACCTAAAATGTGAGTCAGATCAGGCCATGTCCCTGCTCAGAAACCTTCAGTGGCTCCTGTAGCAGTCTGGCAGTTTGATGTAATTATGAATTCCAAAAATAGATATTGGATTATGCTTGTAAACTGATCTGTTAATCTGGACATGATTAAGTTATGATTAGGGCATTGACTGGGCCACGTCAGTAGGGCATTGAGTCCCACCCCTTGGTGGGTGGGGGAATCAAATATAAAAGGCATGGCAAAGGACAGAAGGAGCAGTTTTGAGTTGGACTTGTGATGCGGAGTCTTGAGCTGGGGCCCCGGGAAGTAGCGTACAGAAGAGCTTGGTCGTGAGAAAAGAGAGAAGGCCCTGGGAAGAGAAGCAAGCCATTTGCCTGATAGTCTACAGCTGGCCTTGTGGCCCAGCGCAAGCCTGAGCCCAGAGAGAGGCAAGCCCTGGGAAGAGAGGAACCCAAGAAGCCTGAACCCTGGCAAACGTCGGCAGCTATCATGTTCTAACACGTGGCAACAGACTTTGGTGAAGAAAGAAACTTATGCTTTATGGCCTGGTAACTGTAAGCTTCTACCCCAAATAAATACCCTTTATAAAGACCGACAGACTTCTGGTATTTTGCATCAGCACCCCTTTGGCTGACTAATACAGCTCCCCACTGCTTCAGGATCAAGTACAGACTTTTTAGCCTCATGGTCAAGTCTGTCCATAGTCTGCCCCAATCTGGCTCCCCCATTCCTCTTGGGCCTTTTAAAGTCCCTTTGCACCACCTCCCAGAACAATGCTCTGTTCCCCAAACACCAGATACCCTAAAGACTTTTCTTCCCCCAGCCGTGGCTCCCTCATCTGTCTGCTTGTTGTCTGCTCCTTATCTCTGCTCATTGTGTCTGCCCTATAGACTTTTATTGGCACAATGTCCACTGCCTGGAATGCCTTCCTTCCCACTCCCATACACTTGTCCACCTTCCGGGAAGGCGAACTCACCATTTCCCAAAGCCTTCCTTGATGCTCCCAGTTATACCTGCACCCCCCACCCTCTCCATCTAATTCCCTCTGGTTGCACGTAGTCCCTTGTGTCTGTGTTGGACTCCTCCACCAGAGGGCAATAGATGGTGTGGGCACTAGCAAAATGAAAACCAGGATTGGATGCATCCCTCGTTAGGCCTGCTTCTCAGCTGTGCTGTCTCCTGGACTTCCCACCTGGCGTCCTCACCGCTGGACTTCAGGGCTGGAGGATGAGAATGGGCGTGTTTTATCCCCTTCTCTGCAGAGCTGAGACATCTTTTGAGAATAGGGTGAAAATGACCAAACTAGCCTCTTAACATCTGTACACTGCAATAAAGTTTATCAGTCACCACTGATGTCCCAAGTCCCCAGAGCTGGGCTTAGTTGGCCCATTTTACAGGTGTCTTTATCATTGCTATATCCTGTCAAGTCATAGCTGCAGGATGCATTGGATAAACTGAGGCTCAGAGAGGGCAACTTGGCTGAGGGCAATGTAAGGGAGAGAGGCAGGACTTGAACCCAGATCTCTCTGACTCCCAGTTAGCATCGTTTCCTCCACACCAGTTTTTCTCATCATTCAATACCCTGGCCCAGTCCTTCCCTATTATTGTCATAGTCCCTGGCTCTGGGGCAGCTGTGAATGGTGCCTCAGCCCTCGGATCCCAGCCTCCAAGGCCCCATGCTGGGTGTCTGTGGACAGGTCACTAGGCCTCTGAGCCACAGCTTTCTGTAAACACTCAGGCCAGGGCTAGTCCATTCTTCACAGGGTTATTGTGGGATGAGATGAGATGATGGCTGCAGAGCCCCTTTCCGCTAGGATGGACCCCTGTGGACCTGGGCTGGGATGTCTCCCAGGGGTACTTGGCCTGCCTCTTGGGGGCTGGGAGGGGGAGCACATATACCCGCAGTGCTGGCTCAGTTCCTCCCTGGGGGAAGAAGAGAGATCTTGGGTCTCTCCTCAGGAGCCTGCCGTCCTTGCAGCTGCTGGTAGTGACCGGGCTCTGTTGCCATGGCAACGTGGGCCAACCGCCCGCAGGGCCATTCCCCGTGCCAGCTGCCGTTGACCTCACTTAGGATGATTACCTTTCGGCAAATAAAATAATTGTGTTAATAAAGAGCCTGTTCTTCCCCTCATCCCCCACCCCTCTTGGTCTCTTTCCCATCCCCACCCTGGGGAAAGAGAGACCTCCAGCCACCCAATCACCCCTGGCCCGTGCCAGGCCTTACCCTTAAATAACTTGTTGACTGAGATCCTGGGTTTTAATTTTTACCAAGTCTAACCATTTCCCACCCTTGCCGTCTTGCCTTCTGCCCCCTCGCCCCAATATCTTTGTTGAAGCTGCACAGTTGAGATAATACTATTTTTCCTGTCTTCCTTGGACATAGTTTGAATACCAACCTGGCCTTGCAAGCTATCTTAATAATAAATTCTATTATATAGAACTCTAAATTCTACTGTATGCATACCCTTTACCAAACTCTTTGCAAGTGTCCTCTCTTTAATCCCTATAACCATTGTGCAAATTAGGAGCTTCGGTACCATTTTACAGGTGTTAAAACAGGCTCTGAAAGATAAAATGTACATTCTGACAGCTAGAAGCCTGGCTTAGTCCAGCCTCTGGCCTGGACAATGGGCTCTCCTAATAGGGTGCAGCCATTTGGTCTGGGAATGTTCCGTTCAGTCGCACGTCAATACCCACTTGCCACAGGCTCCCGCTGGCCTGGGCTTCCAGAGGGGAAGAGGACAGGAACTGGCCCCCAGGAGGCTCAGAGCCCAGGGTGGGGAGAGAGGGACATATCCACAGACAGCAGAGATGCAAGAGTGTGGCTGGTGCTCTGAGAGGCCGAGAGAACGATGGAGACCCAGCGCGAGGTGCTCGAGAGGCAGGCTTGGCGACCAAGGCCCGGGGACGAGCCGACCAGACCAGCAGTTGCTGAGCCTCTGGGAAGAGGCTGACACTTCACTGAGCACTTCACATTTGCTATCTCACACCATGGTCATCACAACCCCATTTTACAGATGATGAAATTAAGGCTCAAAAAGCTTAGGTGAATTTCTCCAGGTGACACAGCTGGTGCAGAGATTTGCCTGGCCTCGGAGGCCATGCCCAGGGCTCCTTTGACTTCATCAGGCTGCCTGCTGGATAAAGAATGGAAAGATGGAGAGAGAGAGAGAGACAAACAAGAAACATGCTGAGCGAGGCTCCAAATGCAGGGCTAAGGCGTCTCCCAACTCTAACGGTGCCTTAGCATTCATTATTCAAGGCTTTTGTTAAAAATGAAGACTTGCTGAAGAGGCGTTTTAGAAACTGTGGCCGGTTCAGAAAGTTCGCATTTACCGGTGAACACAAAATAATGCAAATGCGATCAGGTTATTTGAAAGGTAATTTCAAGCCTCACACATAATGAAGTTAGAGCCCGGCAGCTGACGTCCTGTGATCCGGTGGAGCTTTCAGGTTGTGAGGGGACTGTCCTTATTGGGTTCTGGGGTCTCCGTGAATGGAGGAGGAGTGTCACCTGGAGTTAATGTCAGAAGTCTAGATCTGAGGCCCTTGGTGAATATGAGTCCCAGGCTGGTGACCCCTCTTTTCCTGTACCCCGCCCCCACCCCGGTGAGAGGCCCTGCCCCTGACAAAGCAAGGCCAAAGAGCAGCTCAGGGCGCCCATCGGGCACGCTAGGTGGCGCTCTGACATTGGTCAATCCTTTGAGCTCTAGGCTGTGCAGTGGCCAGAGGGCAGAGCAGGAGTGGCTTTGAGAGGAAGCAGGTCTCACTGGACCTGACACCCCGGGCTGGGGCTGGGCCCAGGGGCACTGGCCGTGTCAGAAGCCAGGCTGGGCATCAGGGACACCGCTCCTCTCACCCAGACCAGGTACGTGCCAGATCCTGCTGGTCATTTGAGGGGCCCCAAATAGTGGGGGCTGAAACAATAGCAGTGGGAGGCACAGAAAGACCAGAAGGCTGGATGGGGACGGGGTGAGGGTGGGGCCAGTAGCCCTGTGTGTGGGTGGCCCTGAACTGGGCGAGGGCGTGGGGAGGCAGTCCACTCCCCAACCCCTGAAGCTCAGGGTTCTAAACCTGGTGAGGTGAGTGAGCTGGGGCGCAGGGCGGCAGAGAGCAGCACCCTTTGTCCTGCTTTCCCGGATGCCCGTGGACCCGGGTGCAGGTAAGAGGCTCCTGGGGTTTACCTGCAATGCCTCCAGCTGTTATTATTCAGGAGGCCTTGGGGAACGGTGGAGAGGGAACAGCTTGCTCTGAGGGCAAACCCAGGCACAGGACTCAAAGGCCCCGGATTCCCTGTTGGCTGTCCTAGCCCCGCGATCTTGGGCAAGGCACGGAGCCTCTGCTTCACTCTTCACTCAAAGGGGTATCATAATAACGCCTTTCAGGGTTGTTGGGAAGCTTAACTGAGATCATGAGCCCGAAGGCACTCAGCGTGCCCAACTCGGTCTCTCCTGCTCTGTGAGTTTGCAGAAATGGCATCTTGCAGCTCTTCCCTGCCTGCAGGCCAGGTGATACTCAGTGCCGCTGACTGACAAACGCCTGGTGGTGGGGGCAGCTGGAGTTGGCACCGCTCTCAAGAGGTCTCCAAAACCTTCCCTGTAGGGCACAATCCTTGAGCCACCCCTGCCCCCGGATTTTAGCATTTCCCCCCCTTGAAAAACACACATGCCCATGCTGCCACTCTTTGTGTCTGGGACTGTGTGGGAACTGGAGAGAAAGGGACCCCTCTTCTTTCCCTTGGGGGAGAAGGAAGGAGAGGGGAAGATTTGCCCCAAGGCCTCTTTCCCAGTCTACTTGCATACATCCCTCATATCTGATATAGGTGGGGAAATTGAGGCAAATTGGTAGCCATGGGGACACACTACAAATCTCGAATGCTGGCAGGTACAAGGAATAGGGTAGTGAATTGGCTTCCCAGCCCACCTCATGGGGCTGCTTGCCCTGAACTCCTGGGGCAGAGGTGCTGGCTGCTTGGCTGGGGACCTGGAAGGAGTTTGGAGAGAGAAGGGCAGGAAAGGTCTGGGAGCAGTAAGTCGAGGGAAAGGGCCATGGGGGCAGCCTTTATTCAGTTGTCAAACTGAATAAGGTCCTGTGAGCATCCTCTTCCCCAAGCATCTCCCCCCAGACCCTTCCCCCACCTACTCCCCCAGGCCCGACTGCACAAATGTTTGAGCACCTAATGGGGGCCAGGCACCGTTTCAGATGTTTGGGGATTCAGGGGGACCCAGACAGACAAGTTCCTGCCCTTGGGGAGGTTCCTAGTGTCAGGCTGCTTGAAGCTTGACTCGAAGTGGCTTCTGCAAGTGGCCTGGCCTCCCCAAGTCCCGGTGTCCTCATCCGTGCAGGGGGATAATAGAAATGTCTCCCTTTTGGGACTGTTGGGAATGTCAGATGCCTCCACTGCTCAGCATGGGCCCTGGCATTTAATAAACGTGACCTGCCGTGGGTTATGTCACTGTTGTGACATATGTCACTAGCCTGGATCTGTGATTCTAAGAGTGTGACCTCGAGCAAACGGATTCTTCACCTGAGAAATGGATTCATAACACTACGCTGCCCACCCGGGGGGACCTTATTGTGGGGCTTAAAACCAATTGGGATAACACATGGGAAAGGCCCTTGTAAGCTGGTGGTGGTAAATGTGTGTGTGTGTATCAAAGACACCAGCACTCTTGCTCCCTCTTCCCCGCAGGCTGCCTGAGCTCAGGGGCTGTCAGAGGCACCTGTGGTGCCCTGGGCGCTTCATGTCAGGACGTCTGTCCCCAGCCCTGGGGCTGGGACTGAGGCTCTGGCGGAGGCGGAGATGAGGGCCAGACTGAGAATTGCAGCCTTTCTCCCAAGGCTTAGGAAAGTCAAGAAATAAATCTCAGAGATTGAGATGGGAAGCAGACCCTGCCCACCCACCTTGGGGCTGAGAGCTGGGCAGGGCTGTCCGCAGATGCCGGGGTCCTCTCTCTCTCCCCACTATGAGTATCCTCTTCCCCAAGCATGTCCCCACAGACCCTTCCCCCACCAACTCCCACAGGCCCGATTCCTGCTGCCAAGATACAGAACAGCCAGGGACAGACAATACCGGCAGCCTCTGTCCCGGAGGTTGTCTGAGGTCTGGGCATGCTGGCTCCTCGCACTGGCCAGGCGGGGCCTGCTCACCTCCTTAGTGCTCCTTAGTGCCCGGGACCACCCTGCACCCACCTGTCTAACCCGCCGCCTGGAGCCAGGCGGGTTCAGTTGTGACCCAGTGCTGAAGAAGGCAAAGAACCTGGAGGACTGGGTCTGCTGGCAGTGGCAGCCATTTCCCCATTTCTAACCTCCTCTCCCCCAGGAAAACAGCTGTGGGGGGCAGTGTGGTGGAGCAGAAGGAGCCTGGGCAGGGCAGTCAGCCAGCCTGGGTTCAGAGCCTTTCCTAGCTGGGGAAAGCAGCTTCATGGGATAACCTGGTGGAGAGGCCCCAGACGACGAGTCCAAGCCTCTCCTCGAGGACCAGTTAAATGGGATTTGGACAATTAAAAAATGTATTGGAACAGTTGTAGGTTTACAGAAAAACCATGCAGAAAGTACAGAGTTCCTATATAGCCCGCTCTCTCACACAGCTTTCCCTCTTCTTAGCATTTTGCCTTAGTGTGGAACTTTTGTTACAATTGATGAAATAATATTATTATAATTATGCTGTTAACTTCAGCCCACTGTGGCTTTGCACAATTTTGAGACCTCCGGTCACCGCTATCCCAAATGTTTTTCTCAGCTCACTGATTGATTGATTGATTGATTAGGTGAAAGGCATCATGGGGCATGAGCAAGACAGTGCCTGTCCTCGAGGAGATTGCCATCCAGTTGGGGGATAGGGTGTGAGCAAGAAACTGGGGGGTGTAGCAGAGAAGATGAAGTGCTGGGAGAGTCCCTGGAGGAGTGGTATTCAACTGGGTTTCTCAGGCTGGCTCAGGCTTTCACGGGTGGGGGAGGAAAGGGGGTGCCTGGTGGAAGGAATGGCATGGGCAGAGGCCTCCAGGTGGCAAAGCTGGAGAAACTGCAAATAGGCTGCTGTACTAGGGCAAAGGGCATGGGAGATAAAACCAGAAGGGGGTTGTCCCAAATTCCTGGATTAGTAAAACAAAAGTGCGATTTATTAGTCAGAGGCAAACTATTTTGATAATTACTAAAATGCTCTTTCAAATCCCTCGAGGCCCACCTCCTTCTCCTTCCCCTTCACTTAAAAACGATAGTGAAGGAAAACGTCCCCCGAAGAACAATCCTCTCCCCCACAGCTTATCAAGTTGTCTTCCCACCTCAGAGCACTTCTTGCAGAGAGAAGTGGTTTTGGAGGGAGATGGGTGGGGACGTGGGAGGTATCGGGGTCATGTTTCATCTTTGGGTCCTTGAGAGGGGCCTGTTCTCTGCCGGAAATATTCTCGTGAAGTTCCCATTACGTACAGCTCGTGACTCTTCTCCCTTCTTCAAATAGGCAGCCAAGGAAGGAGCTGGTGTTTGGGCAACGCAGAGAAGAGGGGGCAAGAGGAGGAGGAGAGGAGGAGGAAGGAGGAGAAAGAGGAGGAGTGAGTGGGAGAGGAGGAAAGGGAGGGCGGGGGAGGGGGGGGAGGAGGGAGAGGAGGAGCAGCCAGCCTGCTGCCAGAAGCTGCTGGGGCTTACTTCATTTTTCTGGTTCCTGGAGCAGGCTGGCAGAGCCTGTCCCTGACCGACAGCTGGCAGGGGCGGAGAGAACAGGGAGAAAGAAGGGGACGGTCTGGGCCTGTTTCCTTCCCCGCTTCTGCCTCTATCTCCCTCTATCCCCCGTGTCTCTCATTCTCTGCCCCTCTCTTCCCCTGTCTCTCTCGTGGTCTCTGTCTCAACGAGACAAATCCCGGGAAACTCGTTGGACTCCGCTGTGCTCACTGTGAGGTGAGGGGGGTGATTTTTGTTCCTTCCTGTTTTGAACCCGGTTTCGTCCTGTTTTGGGGGTTTGGGGAGGACGGAGAGCCCAGATTTCTCTCCCCGTCCATTCTTCCAGAGCCCAGCCACCAATTTAAGTCTCACAGCTCCAGCACCCCTCCTCCCAAACCATTTCCTGTCAGTTTTCCTATAGGAACTTACTCTAAAAGGACCTAAAGAACCTTCATTTCCAAACCTTCACATTCTGATCAGTTCCTTCTGGATTTTTACTGCATTTTTGTTACCCATTTCCTGACAGACTCTAAGCACTGTGTAACAGCGTTTACACCCGGGACCTAATTGAACTCCGTCCCACTCCCCCCACCCCCGTCACTGGGAATAAGGGTGTTGACCTGCCTTCACAAGTGGGAGGGCTGAGGCTTATCAACAGCAGAGGCTGGATTTGAACCCAGTTCTTCCTTCACTGGTGCAGGGCTCTCTCCCCAGGGCTGCCTGCTTAGGTGCACCTCCCCTTCTCTGCATTTCCAGCTCTCTCATCACATGGGCTCCTGCAGACATTTTCAGGGTGGCAGAGCCCACTGTCTTGTCACTTTAACGGCACATGATGTTCCATCATGTTGATGGCTCCTCATTAGTTTGGTTACTCCCTCATTGTTGGGTGTGTGAGAGGTGTCTAATTTCTTGCTATAATAAATGCAACTACTGTGAGTACTTTTTTTTTTTTTTGGCTGTATTTTTGTGCAAATTACTTTCATTGTCTTCTTCATCACTAGTATGTACCAAGAGTAAGTTTGGAAGTAGAACCCAGGATTCTGCCTCTCAGTTGGGACGGGGGCAATGGCCAGCCTCTGGTATCTTGGCCCAGAGATGGACGGCAACCATGTCTTGTGGCTTTGGATTCCTTTACGCCCAGATCTCCTGTAGGGTGAGCATATTAAAGCACTTGTAAATCCTGTGTGTGCACATGTGGCAAAGCCTGGACCTACCTAACTGAAGCATAACATGGCTCATCTCAGCAATACCCAGCGCCACCACCACCACCGCCGTCAAAACCGAGGGCTGCCATGACCCAGAGTAGAAATCGGCATCAAACATTAGCCACATGGCTAATGTTGTCATCAGCTGGCTTAACACAGACCTACATTTTCCAAGACAGATGGCAAGATTTAGAGACGGAGCGTGGTTAAAACGGATAAACCACAGACTGAACTTTAGCCGTAACATGTCTGTTTGGCATAAAGCACACATTTCATGAACAAAGTGGGTGGTTTGAGTAAAGCGATCAAAGAGGCCATTATTTCAGTTTGAGAAGAAGAGCTTGGTGGTTAAGGTGGTGGATGAGGTTGCAATGGCCCTTTGGGGGCGTGGGGCTCTTAGGAGCTGGCGAGGGGAGGAAGCAGAGGGCACGGGTCACTGTGGGGGAAGGGAAGGGGCAGATTCTCCTGATCTGGAGAGACCAAGGCACAGAGCAGGAAGGGACGTGCC
The DNA here is from genome assembly GCA_029593785.1 of Cabassous unicinctus. Lineage (NCBI taxonomy): Eukaryota > Metazoa > Chordata > Mammalia > Cingulata > Chlamyphoridae > Cabassous > Cabassous unicinctus. The sequence goes on along the minus strand of JAQZBX010007920.1, from coordinate 4,204 downwards.
TGGGGTCAGGACTGGATTCCTGTGGAGTTCTAGTATCTGAGCCAAGCTGCCTCCTGGTTTTGCAAAGCATGGATATTAATAAGGGTGATTAGTAATCATGACGTGTGAATAATAAGGGGATGGTTAATTGTCCTAGTTATGATGAACAGCAGTCACTAGGGGAGGGTAAGGGAGTGGCCCCCCCACATGTGAACTGTTCTTGGCTGCTGCTTACGAGATGGCAGAGCCAGCAGGCTAGGGGGGTAGCAGCACTGAAAAAAATAAACCTAATAAGGGAGAATTTTAAAATTCATTTATAGTTTCCTCTTTACAATTATAAAAGGACACATGTTCACAGCCGAAAATTTGGAAAACACAGAAATATATAAAGAAGGAAACTAAAATCACTATAAACATTTTGGTGTATATCTTTCTAGTCTTCTTCTATGCATGCATAAATAAAGCCCTAGACTGTATTTTTTTAAAAAACATAGTTGGGATTATATTCTCTATGTTATTTGGTAACATTTTTTAAAAGTGCAAATACGTCACATGCCCTTCTCCATGGCCTTAAATGGTCTTTGAGACCACGGCTTTTTAAAGAGGGGAACGTTATTTTTGGGGGTGGGGGCCATTAGGAGAGAAGTCTGTTTTTTTCCTGCCTTTTCCAGTTGGAGAGGATGGGGGTCTTCAAGACTGTCGGGTGGGCAGTGCTGGGGGGGTGGTAGCTCGGTGGGCCCCTGTGAACCAGGAAGTGGGGCAAGGAAGGGGGCATGGCTGCTTCAGAACCTGAACTTGATGGAGGAGATTATCTTCTGAAAACTTAACATTTCCCCCCTCATGCTTGTTGAGTGAAGGGAGCAGCCAGAATCCTTTACTGGGAAAAACAACGCCAGTGTTAGAATGTAGTCCTAGAGGCAGCTCTGAGCCCTTCTGAGCCTCAGTTTCCCCATCTGTTATGTAGAGGAAATAGCCCCCACCTCCTGGAGGGACACCGCCGAGGGCTGAGATCCAAGCCCACTCCGAAAGTTTAAAACCATCGATTATGAGCGCCCATCGAGTGGAGGGCACCCGTGCGACCTCTTCTTGGACCTTGTTTTTGTCCGGTGTAAATTGTGGAGCTGCACTAGGCAGTCTCTGAGCATCCTCAGAGCTTCCGGCTCTGAGCTCCAACGTCCTCGGATAGGCCAAGCTGGGCCCGGCCAGGGGCCTTCTGGACAGCTGGCTGCTGCCAGGCTGGGGGGGTCAGTAAAGGTGCTGCCTCAGGGCCCTATCCTGGGGGAAGACAGCTGGAGCCACAGACCCCTCTGCCCACGGCTGGACTCTGAAGATGGAGATGAGGGATTGAGTGCTCTTTCACCCTTCCTGAAAATGGGAGAGAAATCACAGGGCAGGGAACATTGGCCAGATCCCAAGGGCTTGACCACCAACACCGAGAAGCCTCCGATCCACAGAAGGGAGAGGAGCACCGTGGGACCCTGGCATATGCATGCTTGTCACTTTGTTAGCACTCGTGGGCAATTTTCATTCATTCCTTGATTCATCCATTGACCAAAGAGAATTATCCATGATCTATTTCATGAATAGCACTTTCACTGCCTACTAGCTATGCGACCGTGGGCAAGGTGCTCCACCTCGATGTCCTCCTCTGTAAAATGGGACTATTATGAAGATACCGCTCTCATAGTGTCGATGCAAGGAATAAAATGAAATAGTGAATGCAAGCGCTTAGAACTGTGCCTGGGACATAGCTCAGGAACTACTAGCTAGCATCATCATCATCACCACCACCATCATCGTCGCCACTGCCAGGCCCCGGGGATAAAGAGATGACGAAGATGACTAAGACACAGTTCTTACTCTCAGGAAGTGCAAAATCAGCCGCAATAAGCCCTCAGGTCAGACGATGTGTTCTGGGAGCACAAAAAAGGGAGTGCTCCCCTCTGGCTAAGCAGGGCTTTACAGGCAGCCCTCCCTCCACGAGCGCCCACTCCCAGCTCTTGGCCCCCCAAGGCCCAGGCCAGCGTGCAGCCTGGTCCAGGCCACGGAAAGCCGGGCCAGCCCTTCCCCCAGCTCCCGCTCCACTGCGGCAGCACGCAGGCTGCTTGGAGAGGTGACAAAAAATTAAAATTAAAGCTAAATTAAAAAGAAGATTCCCATTTCCTCTCCCCATCGCACTTTCCACCTTAATTTTATCGCATCTTCCTTCTCATTTTATTGACTTTTAGAAGCATCGCCACAAGATTTAGTGTGGAGCACAAGGGGAGGTAATAAATGGCGTTCCTCTGCCTCCAGTGAATGCTGCCAGGGGGTGCGGCAGGTGGAGAAAAAAGTGGGTGTAGAGCCCCTGGGAGGGGGGACACTTCAGGATCACAGAGGTGGGGGAGATATCCCCAAAGCAGGGGGAGCTGGCCATTGACTTTTCTCTTCTTGGTCTGTTCCCTGGTGACATAGAGAGGCAGAAAAAACAAAAACAAAAAACAAACCAGGGGGTGGATGTGGCTCAAATGGTTGGGTGTCCGTCTCCCATATGAAGGGACCTGGGTTCAATCCCTGGGACCTCCTGGTAAAAATTAAAAAATAAATAAATAAAATAAATAAATAATAAAAAAACAAAAAACAAAAACAAACCAGTTCCAGCCATGCTGATCAGGCCGGCAAACAGAAATCAGAATTTACACTCTCCTGTTCCTGCTTTCAAAACAGCTCCTGAGAACCCCTTCTCTCCCCTCCCCCAAACTCCACCCGTATTTCCTGGGAGGGAGATTCCCACCCACCAAACAGATCTTTATTTAACTTTATTTTATGTCATGCTCTGTTGGTGCGAGGCACTTTTCCCTCCTCTCCCCACCCTCCCTCCTTTCTTCCTCTATTTATTTTTTGCTGTGCCCCCTCCCCAATCTCTAATATCATTTTCACCCACCCACAGCGACGCTGCGTGTTTGTAATTTTCTTCTGACCCTAATGGCTCCCGTTTCCCCTCAGTATTTAAGCGGAACAAGACAGAGGTAAGTGGCAAATAAACAGCGGTTCCTATTTATGCTGCCAATTTCGGTTGATGGCGGAGAGGCCGCCTTGAAATGAACTCTGCTGCTGTCTGATACAGAGGAATGTTTGCCAAGCAGAGAGGAGCCAGCTCCCTGCCGCCCATCACAGCCCCTCGCTTAGGCGGCCGTGGGGTGGGGAGGTGGAGCCCAAAGTATTTGATTTTTTTTTTTTTTAATTTTTAGTAGGCCCCTTCCCTCTTCTTGGCTTTGCCCATTCACCAAGGCCAGTAGCCTCAGCATCACCAGGAAACTTGTTAGAAATTCAAATTCTCCAGTCACCCTCCAGATCGACTGAATCAGAACTCTGATTCAGTTTCTGAATTCAGTTTCTGAAAACAACTGTATTGAGGCATAATTTACATACGATAAATTTACCTGGCTTAAGTGAACAAGTCAATGACTTTTCGTAAATTTACCGAGTTGTACATCTGTCACCACAATCCAGTTTAGAGCATTTACATCTCCCCAGTTAGATTCCTGGTGTGCTTTTTACAGTTAATCCCTCCCCACCTCCCAGCCCCAGGCCGCCACAAATCTGCTTTCTGTCTCTATAGAGCTGCCTTTTCTGGACTTCTTGAGCTTAGCTTCTTTCACTTAGCATAATGTTTTGTTTTGTTTTAAACAGCTTTACTGAGATATGATTCACATACCATACAATTTACCCAAAGTGTGCAATTCACAGTATAGCCACAGAGTTGTGCATCACAATCAACTATAGAACATTTTTATTACTCCAAAAAGAAAACCTGGCACTCCTTGGCCATCACCCCCATTTCCCCCATGCCCCCCAGGTCTAGGCAACCACTAATCTACTTTCTGTCTCTATAGATTTGCCTATTCTGGACATTTCATATAAATGGAATCATACAGTATGTAAGCCTTTGTGACTGCCTTCTCTCACTCAGCATGATGTCTTCAAGGTCCATCCCTGTTGTAGCACATATCAGGAGTTCAGACCTTTTCATTGCTGATTAGTCTTCTATTGCTGGGTATACTACATTTTGTTTATCCGTTCACTGCTTGATGGATATTTGGGTACTTTCAATTTGTTGGTTATTTTGAATAATGCTTCTAGGGAAATTCACGTACAAGTCTTTGAATGGACAGAAGAAATCTGTGTTTTGATCTGATGACAATAAATTTGAGAATCACTCTCTCCACCCCATCCCCCTAGCTCC